>WAAB01024523.1:0-47001 GCA_013389865.1 Piaya cayana | reverse complement strand
AATAAAAAATCCTTACACATGTGGGGAGGGATTTGAATGGATTGTACTTTCACATTTGGTGTTAAGCTGACACATTTAAAGAAAGTTTGTCAGACAACATATTGGAGTAGGTAGAATGATGAAATCTGTGTCTTGCTTCCACAGAGGAGAGAATAAAGTCAGATAGAATCCCTCAGTCACCATATTTACACATACTTAACTTTTTTATGTAAGTGCTGGACTTTTGCAGACTAACATTAGGCTACACACATCTCTACATAGTCCATTGCCTAATTGCCTGACCCCTTCTGGCATCTTTTCCAACATGTATCACTACAGTTCAAACCTGATTTTAATTAGTAGAAACAGCTAATCTTCCATTCCCATTCTACATCTACAAACATTAGAGACCAGATGTTCAAAGAAAAGGTGGCTTCATAACTGTCCATCAGTTGCCACAGAAAAGGATATTTAAAAACTCTTGGTGTTCTTCTTCTGAGTATTCAAGTAAACACTAAGCTGATCACCCCAGTAATGTTGAAATTTTCAGGTGATTGAGGCAGATAATCAGCCTGTGCATTTTGCTAAGCCAGACTACTCTGAAAGAAAATCATAGAACACAGAAACATACAATCACTAGCTTGGAACAGACCTTTAAGATCATTGAGTCCAACCATACTTATCCACTAATAAATCATATCCCTTCATCTAACCATCTAACCATAAGCACTTCATCTAACCATCTTTTAAATGTCTCTGAGGATAGGGAGTTAACCACTTCCCAGGGCAGTCTGTTCCAGTAACGGATAATCCTTTCGGTAAAGAAGATTTTCCTAATGTCCAAACTGAACCTCCCCTGGCACAGCTTGAGGCCATTTCAACTCATCCAATCATCTCTCACTTGGGAGAAGAGGACGACATCCACCTTGCTATAACCTCCATTCAGGTAGATATAGACAGTTATAAGGACTCCCCCCTTAGTCTGTACCTTTCTGGAAACATCAAGCTTAACTAAAGACAAGAAACTTTCAACTAATTTTTAAATTAATTATAACTGTAATATTCACTTTTATTTTTCACATATTGTTATGATCATTCTCCAGTGTTTTCATTCTTAGAAGACTGTTGAATGTGACTGTTGACTACACTCATAAAATATAATACTCACCTGTTTACTTTCTTGCAGTTGCATCTTAGAACTTCTTTTTGTGCACTATCTATGCCTACATGCAAGACTGCTGTATCTCTTACATTGGGTTTTTATAATTTGCTGTTCCAAGAAACTAACATTGTCTCTAATCTCTTCTTGATCAACCAAAACCATGTTATATATTTTTGGAATGCTTGAGTTGTACAGCCATCAACTAAAGAAAACCTTTAAAATCCATCCAAACTATTTGATATGTGATTATAAAAATTTGGCCATACATTGTATGTAAAAACATCCTTTTTGCAAGTAACTTAGTCCATGCCTACTTACAATATCCAGTTTATGCTTTCTGATACTGCTCTGTTAGATCTCAATTCTACTCTGTGAGCACAAACTGTTTGTCTCAGATGCATTTTTAAGGACATTAATGCTTTGCTTGAAATCAATATATTCTGTTAATGTGTTTTGAGCTTTTTGCTGAGCTTTCTGCAATCATTAATGATATTTCTCTTTAAATAAGCTAAAACCTTATTATCTCCAGTGTGACGTTCATAGTATTCTAGCCATTGTAACTAATTTTGTTATAACAAAGCATGCAGTTGAACGTGAAGTGATTATTTTAATTTGAAATAAGAATTAGTGACATTTAGAATATTTTTCTTTGACTAAAAAGTACAGTTTAACATAATTTTAAGACACACATGACACCGCATGCAAATTCACTTTGCGTGTATTTAATTCTCTTGTGTTTTCATTAAATATTGTCTGGATATGGCTCAGTAGTCTTATATGCCTTTTGGAATGAAACTCAAGAGCTTACACTGCGCGTTAAGAAAATGTAACCAACCTCAGTGGAATTCTGCCTTTAAAACTACCTATCATATACTGTGCAGGTTACATACTTCTGGATATTTAATCTCTTTAAACATATTCTCCAATGGCTAGATAGATTCTATTGAAGCCCCAAATTTTACAAGATAATTAGAAAATATGCTGTTACAATTGTAATGAAAAATGGTTTTCTTACTTTCCTATCCCATATTTCTCACCTTGAGCAAAGTGTCATTCACTGGTTCTATATGGGTCTAGTTTCAACTTTTCCTTTTCTTTCTGTAATAAGTATGTCATTTGCAGCAAGAAGCATCCTAAAAGGGTATATTTCTAGCAAAAGTATTGAACTATGGAAGACTGTTGAAGTAAGCATTGGTAAAAATTAACCTAGTGGTGCATGTAGACTCCTAGATGTGTAAACTCAAAAAAAAAGAAAAAAAAAAAAAGAAAAAATAATCAGAATCCTTTAGCTGCTATAGACAGCAGGAAGGACTGCTTAGACAGTCAGAAAGAAAGAGCCTATTTTGCCGAGAGAGACCAGACTGGTAGACCTGTTTTTTTTCATAAAATAAGCAAAGGAGAGATATGAATGTACTCTACAGATACTAGACCAATTATATATTATGGAAGGAGAGTGATTAAGTGTGAAGAATGGGACTGATGTAAGACTTGCAGGCATAAAAAAAACCAGACAGAAATACAGTCTTGTTAGTAAAAGATTTTTAAGTATATGAGAAGCAGAGTCTAAAGAACTTTTAAGGAGCAGCCTCCTACTTTTAATTTAAAGCTTGGTAAATTTGTAGGGAGGATTATCTGGTACGACACATACCACTTCCCCCATTCATATTTATTCCTGTAATCTTTTGCTTCCGTTTCCCAGCAGATTATGAACTGGCTTAATATGAACAACATATTTTTATTTATAATGCATAGTCCTTCTTTAATATTTAGTAACTCTTTAGAAGAGAAATATTGCTGGGAGTATTTAATCTATCCCCAGAGTGATTCTATGTCTTCCATCATTCTTGTTCAAAATACCTGCTTCCTTTTCATGAAGCTGATTCTTAAAAGTGTTTGTTATTTATCATCTTTGGTGGGCAGATTTCCTACTTTCACGTGCTTTTAACTGGTTTGTTCATTAAATGGATCATCTGATGTTTAACTAGCGGCAGCTACTTGGAAGTCTCATCTAATTGTTATTCTACTGCAGTCTTCTAATCAAAAATTCCTTTTAGATTACTCAAAATTACCAAATTCTTTGGTTTGACAAAATGTTCAGAGGTGGACTATAAGTACGTAGGGTAAGAAAGGATATTCTGACAATGAATTTTTTGTGTCCCTTAAGTCTACTTGATGTTTCTGTCAAAATTTTACGTGATTTTGTGAACTCATTTGATTGTATATGATAAAAACCAGATGTCGTGTATATCCATCTATGATACTATGTCACATAAGTGAAAAAAAAAAATTCTTTATTTATACCACTTGAAATAATCTGCAATACATACTGAACCAACCAGCAAAGAAATTTACTGGCATTTCAGTGTGTGCAATGTGCTAACTACATGTCTTTCAGCTACATTCCCAACATTTGCACAAAAGCAGAGAGGATTAGCATTTACATACAGAACAGAAGTAATGTGCCTTCTACAAACAGCAGATATTTTTCTTTTTTCCTCCTACATTGTCCAAAACCTTCTTTTATTGACTGCCACAGCACAGTTTCTCATTGCCAAAATTACTTTTTTTTTTGACTAAGTAGATGACATTGGCACTTTTCTAATCAAAAAAATAAACTTAATTAGTATTTCATTCTGCGTGTTGAACAAGGAGAACACCTCTGAAAACTTGCTGTGCCTTTGCAGGAAATGTAAAAATTAACTTTATGCAATAAACTCTGGCTTTTGAGTATTTTTCCAAAACAGATCTACTTAGAAACTCTCAGATACAACTTATTTTTTTCTCAGGTTATTTGTATATTTGTCAGAGGAATAAGCTCAGAGATCAGAAACAGTTTTAACTAGACACTTCAGAAAATTTTATTTTCTATTTTTAAAGTATTCCAACTCTGGAGACTCTGATTTGTTAGGGTGATTTTTATACAACTAGAACTACAGAAAATGAACCTGACAAAGATAAGATTGTAAAATAGCCCTAGTAATTGAAGGATCGTAAAACTAAACAGAGACCATCTGTATATGTGTTTCAGAGAGTGTATGGAGAAGACTTCACAACCTCTTCCATATTATCTTAGTTTTGGAGAAACCTATATGAAAGTGCACTGGTTATATTTCCTCTCTCTCCTTATATATATCTAAATTAATTTGTTTTCCTCACAGGCAATTATCTGCATTACTATTTTTAATAGGATAATCATACCTAGAGTCATGTATTAATGTGTGTTTTATGCCTTCTGTATTATTATTGCTTCATACAACTACAAGGATAAATAGTGGATAGTGCAAGATCTTTAGCTTAGATTCATAGAATCGTTATGTTGGAAAAGACCTTTGAGATCATCATCTCCAACCATAAGTTAGTCTGGATAAAAAACTACTTAATTTTAAATCTGGAAAATACCTACAAGTGATTTACTATATTAATGAGACAACTGCATGGAATGAATTTGAACTACTTAAAGAACAGTATAGTTGCTGGGACTCTATTATAAAATCTAAAATATTAAGGAAATATTTTTAANAGTGGATAGTGCAAGATCTTTAGCTTAGATTCATAGAATCGTTATGTTGGAAAAGACCTTTGAGATCATCTTCTACAACCATAAGTTAGTCTGGATAAAAAGCTTCTTAATTTTAAATCTGGAAAATGCCTACTAGTGACTTACTATATTAATGAGACAATCACATGGAATGAGTTTGAACTACTTAAAGAACAGTATAGTTGACTCTATTATAAAATCTAAATTTTTCTTTATTTATTTCATAGCTGAATTCCATGAAAAAAAAGGACTAGGAAATTCAGTTGACTAGGAAGAGATTTTTATTTATATAATTTCCTACAAAAATCCACATACACTTTGTTGTAAGTAACAGTAAAAAGCATTCACTGCATTCACCATAAAGTACATAAAGCTTTACTTTTTGCAGTTTTTCTTTGCTGTTAATTCTCATAGTCTGAACGGCTCTGCAAGAACAGTGTAGTGGCAATGTGAAAGCTAGTACTGAATGTCTTTTCCTTCCCAATTCCCTCAGTCAGTACTGCAGTAGTTCAAATATTTGTATTGAAATATTTCACAACCACTCTCAGGCAAGAAGTTATTTTTGGTATACCTGAGCATTGTCTGCTCAAGTTATTTTTTTTATGAGTGTAGGGAAAAAATGCTTTAATTAAGTAAAAGTTCCAATTTATTTTTTGCATTTCAATCTCAGGAATTTTTGTATGGATTTGAAATTGTCAATATTTGTCATATTCAATGCATGCTAAGAAGAGGGTGAGGGCTCTGTATCACAAAATGCAAGCATATCTCTAAAGGACAGATAAATATTTTTCCTGATAGTCTCTCTTTTGCAAAGTCTTATCCCAGGAGAGATGTTGAGCAGCAACAGCAGGCTAAATGTGGATGAGTGAAAGAATATATTTGCTGGGCACTCATAGCACTGATCAGGTAGAAACTTCCAACCCCTACAATGCATACTTCAAAGCTTATCGTATTTCCCAGTTTGGTCTGAAGGTAGTGGTGCATGGCAACTAAGAACACAGACAAGTCTTTATTGTTGGTGTATTGCACAGGAACACAGAAGTGAGAAAACTCATGTAGTAAGGGAGCATTACAAATAACAAAACTTAAAATTCCCTAATATGAGCCTGTCTGTTTATCCAAAACACTTCAATTGTAACATTTTTTAAATTAAATTTTCTCATTTCTAAAGATTCAGTCACTATTTTTATCCTGCTCCATACAGAAATAAAAGCTTATCCTCCTGTTTTTAGATAATATGCAATCTTCTGAAATGAAACAACAAGAAGACTTCTCATTAGTAGTTCTATGGGTGTTACGAGCTGATGGACAGGAAAGAAATCTGCATGGCAGTAACAGGAGACGAAGTTCCTTTTGCTCCTCTTTTCAGCCCTGTTCATAGTTATAAGTATAGTAAGTATTTAAACCCTTAAAATCTGTTTTATATTCTGTTTCATAAATGTACTGCTTCCATCATGAATAAGATGAAATTCTGTAAGGTACAAGTATGACATAGTTCATGGCAGTAGTGACAGCATCTGAATATGTCCTGCTTCCACGGGATAGATTTGGAGCTATTGAGGGAAGCTATTGACAAAACCAAATATTGTATTGTTAGTGCAAGATGGCAAAATGCTTCCAGAGGGTAATTTTCATCTCTGGGAACCAACTGCCAGCCAATTCCAGCACTTCTTTTTGGTAAATCGTCTCTGTCACTGATTGCTTTTGTCCATGTAAAGGCAACTGTAGAGGGGTGTTAATAGAGAGAAAGTTAGATAACAGAAAGAAGAAAGTCAAGCTTTAAGTGCACCCCTGTGTTCAAACAAATGCACTCATGGGGGTGCCAGGTGAGCTCTTTTATCTTGGAGTTTTCAGTGGATCAGTGTGTAAATGGTGGTAACTGTGAATATCCCTATCTAGGGCATGTTGAGGTTGGTCGTTGGATAGCAATAAGTTGCACTGCAATGAAAATCAGTGAAGTTCAGCCACCGGGACTACGTTTATGAAAATGAATTAATGAGGAACCTGATTGTCTATACTGTGAATTGCTGAAATAGTCTGTGGCATTTTTTTTTTTCTGGATCAACTAGCATTCTCCCAAATAATTCCTGTGTGTATATAAATGAGTAGGCAGACACAAGAGACTATTTTCAACAGCCAGTTTGCATGCAGCCACTCAGGTGTAGAAAGCAAGAATATTTATTTATATGCATGCAGACTGCTCTGTGCTAACTGGTCTCAAAGCCAGATAATACCTACAAGCACTTTAAATTTATTATATAGGTTTATTCTGAATGAAACAGACAGCTCTGTGATTGCTTTATACTTCGTAGTTTCTGAATGCATTACAAAAATACCTCAAGAAGGGGAATGGAGATTTTTAGATAGAAGCTCCATCAGAATGAGAACTTCCTGAAAACATGTGGAGGAAGTTCAAACTAAACTTCATTCCATATTTCTAAGTCATAAGTGACAGTAAAAAGGAAAATAACCAGAAAACAGCTTGCTTTCTTCCAACAGTTAGTTCTTTAACACTTGATAGTTAACTTTCAAATGTTTCATTTAACTAATGTAGAAAATATTAACTCTCAAACTACACTACTTCAAACTTGAGGAGAACAGAACATTTTGAAAAGAAAAGAAATTTAGTCTGATTCTACCAGAGTTCTCCAACTCACTAAGTGCTTCTTCAGGTTTTGACTTAAATACTGAACTGTTAGAGCTCTACAGAGCTATTTCTACATGCCATCCATGCCTAAAATTTTGCAAAACTTCCCATAGATTTCTCACAGTTCAGCAAATGAATAGCAATGTACTGGTGCTGTCTTGAAGTCAATACTCTTTTGGGAGCAGGAAAGTAGAGAAAGAGATTTTCCTGAACAAATAACAAGTTCACCAAACAATGGAGGTTTGGGACATCAGAAATTATTTTAAAAATCAAGTCAA
Organism: Piaya cayana; assembly: GCA_013389865.1. Taxonomy (NCBI): domain Eukaryota; kingdom Metazoa; phylum Chordata; class Aves; order Cuculiformes; family Coccyzidae; genus Piaya; species Piaya cayana. The sequence continues at coordinate 39,397 of WAAB01024523.1, read as the reverse complement.
ATGTACAGTTTCAGATGAAGAACACCATAGGAGGAAAATAAGAATGTTTATCAAACCTCTGAATGATTTTGTTTCTACTTTTTAAATTTTTCCATACCTGAAGGTCAAAGGAGTGAGCACCCATGCAAGCCTTAGGATTTTGTCTTTCTCTCTCTTATGAGGCAAGGATGACCTACATCCAAGGAGAGTTTTGCAGAAATAATGTCCTGTTTTGATGAGCTTAACCTATCATATATGATCTGTGCGGCTAGAGGGGACTATATATATTTAGCAAACTGATTAACCTCCAGGGAGTCCTAAGGATACTAAATCAGGTGTCAGAGGAGCTCAAACTATCAAATATGACTGAGTAAATACAGTCAACAAAAGTATTTCCTGTGATTTCCATTTAATTGCAGAAAAAAATTCATATCATATTCTGAGAACTGAATCACTCAACTCATATATTGAAAGGCATATATATAATAGATATGAAAATAAAACTATAATATAGCATACTACTGAGCTATTATAGCTAGTCAGTATAAAGGAAATTGATAATTTCAAGCACTCATTCAGCATGCAATTTAATAGGGTATTGTGCAATGTCTTCATTAGAAAAGAGGAGGGAAAGCAAGTACAGCAAGCAAAAAAAGTGACTTTCATTTGCAACAGAGGCTCAAGTAATTATGTTTATGGTATGAATTTTAAAATTTTCTTGTTATTCAAAACTTTAGTCTACTTTTAATTAAGACTTGCATGGTTGTTGAAAAAACTATAATATATTTGCATAGAAATAATGCTAGCAAGTTGAAATCTTAATTTTAAGCCATTTTAATCACTTTCCAGGACTGGTAATTACTTTTAGTTGATACATTTGAAGTAATTCCTTGCAGCAGTCTAATGTATTCATATCAATTGGAATTTTCGCTGGTACTGAGAGATCGTATACACATGATATCTAAGAGAATGGGTAAATTGTATTTTTTATCACAGCCTAATAATTAACAGGAATTCTTAACCCATGTTATTTGAGCTCCAGCAAAATAAGCTTATAAATGCTTGTAGCTCTAGATAAGGTAAATATTTGATGTAATAGTGATGAATCAGTTTAAGTGATATACTAGTGTGCTCATGATATCTATGTCCTTAGCCTTTAATAGCACTATAGATATTAATAACAAAGACAAGGTCAACTCTATTGCATCTGCTGTTGTTTCTTCATGCTACAGGCAGACAACCTGGAAGACAGAACCAGTGGATTATCTAGCTAATGAACTCCCTTGAGAGCAATGCTTTTCATAGACTGAAAAGGAGATTGCTGTTAGCAAGCTCTGTGCTGAAAAACAGTTAAAAATAAATTTTAATGCTAAAATGTGTTTAAAAGTTGATAAAAATAACATTCTTCAGTGCACAGAATCTGTAACAGGTTCTGATTTAAAATTCTAATTCTTTTCCAAGCTGAGTACATGAAACAGTAATTGGATTTATTAAGACTCCTTGTGAGTTTTGCTTTATATTTCTTTTCTCTTGAAATTTTCTCAGAAACACAGAAGGGTTCATTCTAAATTACAGGGAAAAAGTGTTTTTAACTGATGTGAAAGAACAAAAACTTGGTTCAGGAAATTCATTGCTTCTTAACTGACATTGACTTTTTGGGGTCATGTGGAATAACTGTCTAGCACACTGTACTAGAGTTATTTAAAGAAGTTTGGGGGTTTTTTTTGTAGAAATGTAGTTTAGTGAACAAACTTCGCTAATAGATGGAACATCTAAAGAATAAGTTAGCTAAATGCATTGCACTTGGAAATATTATATCAGCTGTTTTGGAGTGCTCTGAAAACATTTCAGAGGATGCTTGATACGGGACTGATGGAATTCAGAGGCACTGAGGAACACAAAATGTGTATTTGAGCCTGTTAACTTTGCAAGGTTATATAAGTAGCACTGTTTGTATCCCACTGCAATTCCCTCTCTTTAGTTTAATCTTGCAGTTACCTAAGAATTTGGTAAGATTGCTTCACATATCATTATAATAGTTGGACTCAATGATCCAGTGGGTCCTTTCCAACCTGGTGATTCTATGATTCTATGATTTTGCAGCTTTACAAGAAGTTCAGAAGACAAGCATGAAAGAACAAAGATTGAGGAAGAAACTCTCATTCACTTGAGCACTTAAACAGGGAAGGCAAGAAGAGGAAAGTATGCTATAATGAAATATCTTATACGCTCATTAATGTCTTCCAATTTACTTTTATAATTGTGAGGACAGAGCTTTTTATAATTATGAGGATAGAGCTGAAATGTATCAAAACAAAATATGAAGTAAAGACATTGCTGAAATATTATTGGAAGTATTTATAGTAAGTTGGGAAACAAACTTTAAAAGAGTTTTTACTGCAGAAGAAGTGGGAAATACTTTAAATGATCAGATTTGTCCCCCAAGTGTGAATGCTAGCTTGGAGAATATCCCCTAGTGGTATTTCATTCTGCTCATCTCATTTACTCATGTAGAAGAAACATTTAACTTTGAAGAAATTAATATTAATTTCAACAGAAACTGAAGAAGAATAACTCAAAAAGTATGAGCAGTTTCTAGCAGCCATAGGAGGCTGAAAACTTTGGTGGAGAAACAGAGATGAGGGCAGTACAGTAGGCAGAGGTTTAATAATGAAGAAAAGGAGATAGACATGAGTTCACATTTCATGGTTCTTAAAAATCATTAATTTTGTACAGGGATAACAGTCCTGTACAGGATTGTGACTGCATACAATTGTTAATGTCTGTATTACCAAATGCATGAGAATAACAACACTGGTGAATGTTGTTGGCAGTATTTCATTATTTACTCTCCTAATTATAGCTACTATGGTTAGATTTCTTTTAGCATACACAACAGGGCTAAACTCAGTTTTGCTCTTATGAAAAAAGACTTCTTTTATTTTCCCCTCCCTTTTATTTCCCCTTGTTTTCTTCTTATTTTCTTTTTTTTTTAATCACATATCAAAGAAATCTGAAGGAAAAAGAAGACTAATATTTTGGATGCATGAACAAAGTAAGCAACAACTGTGTGTGGATAACACACAAGTTGTAATGGCAGGTAGGGAGACAATAGTAACCTGAAGCCTCACATCTGCTCCTACAACCTCCAGTTTGTTTTGGGTGGACCAAAAGACAAAGGTCCATGGAAAAGGCAAGGCTAGACCCTAGAGACTTTAGTTCCCCAAAGCCACAGCTGGGACAGGATTCACTCTGAATCTTCTTACATGGGCTCATCTTAAGTGTATAGCTCAAGAGGCTTTTTCTGATCTAGTTTGCCTGCTAGAACAGTGCCAAGATTCCTCATCTATAATCCAAATAAGATAATTGAATGGAAGAACATTTAAAAAGATTTCTATATATTTTCTAATTTTCTAAACATTTTTAGTACATGATAACATAGAACTGCTCAATGCTGGAGTGCGATTCTTGGAATGTTACTTCTGAGGGCTGATTCTGCATTCTGTACAGCAAGAATCACAACCTAGTTGTTTTGAATAGAACAGATAATTAAAAATGCTAATTGCTGTACATTACCTCTTTGTCATGAATAAAATACTATCAGGGCAGTTAAATTCCCCTGCATTTTCTATGACATTCCACATACTACTTTTCATATGCTTTTCAATTAGATACGAGGTTATTTGAGAGAGAAGAAAGAAAATATATATAAGGAGTAATAATGTTCTCACAAGTTGTAAGAAAAATTGAAAAGTTTGGTTTGTGATAAAAATGATCCCTCGTTGAAGTTTTTGATTGTTAGCAAATACAATGTAACTAATACCATAATTCTAAACAGCATTTTAATTTCAATCTGTCATAGGTTCAAAACTGAAGTGATTGTAAATTAACTTGAATCTTATTAAAGTGGTACATATAAAATAACAGTAATGAAAATAATAACTTAAAAGTTATATAATAATGCCATAGATCTTCATTACATATAAATGAAATAAGGAGTTGAAGTATTACATGCAGTTCTTAAACAAGCTTGTCTTAATTTTTAATTCTAGAGACTTACATGATATGTAAATGTGATAAAATGTGCACTTGCTAGCAGCCTTCTTAATCATCATAGTAGTTACTATTGGCCAGACAAGTACTTATGAAGTATGGCATTGCTGTCGGCAAAACTATTTATCTGTATGACACTATATGTCACTTCTGAACTTCGACTTGACATCCATAAAATTACATTTTCTTCAAACTGAAAGATCAAGCTTTCTGTGCTGAATCACTTGGGTCAACATTTTGCAAATGACTGGATTTACCACTTGAACCATAAACCCTTTGTGCATAATTTTGTGCATTGATGTTTGATAGCCTAGGGCACAGATCATAATTTCTGAGCTAAAGAAGAGGTGTCAAAGCAAAATGAGTTTCCTTTCTGCATACCAGATTACTTATTCCAACGTGCTCTCTCATTCAGTAGTTATGAAATGTCTTACAAACTGTTAAATTAGTTGAATTCCCAGACACTATTAAAAAAAAATTCCCCTGAAGCTTATTTTTAGTACCTGTATAATAGTTCCAAAGGTCAACTGCCCCAGTAGACCGAAAGTTTTTAATTGATAATAGATTTATTTTTCTATTGGGAAGCCTTCAGCTTGATTTCCAGGTACTGTCTACAAACTCAGTAGAGATATGAATTTAAGATGAGTGTGCAAAATAGTAAAGCTGCTGTTTGTTTCAATTGACTGGAGTGATTAGCAGGGTTTCATCTGTCTGTGTACCTGCAGCTTACAGATGGATGAGATGTAACACACAGCTGGATAGCTGATCTTGAAAGAGTGATAGCCCATCTTGCCCTACATGCCTTGGTTACATATCTGAAATGCCGGCTGGAAGTTTGTAGAAAACTTTTATATTAAGAAGTCGTATCTAAGCAACTGCAGGTTTTATCCTTTTTGGATGTCAAGAGTTTTTCAGTAGAACAGTTTCACTGAAATATGTCAGTTACTCAGGCCTTCTGAAATGTCTCACTTAAACCAAAATTGGTTACACAAGCATTACAACAGCCCAAGGGAGGATATCAGGCAGCTACCTAGTATACCTTTAAATTCCATGCATTGGATTTGGTAGAATTTGCAGGACCCCTTGGGATCTAGTTTAGTCCAGGACTTCTTCACCCCATCAGGTAAAAGTGTCCTGTCATTGTCTGCAGATGCCCTGTGAAACCAATGTTCTATGACCACCACCATGAATATCTTTTAGGAGAAATTCAAGTGCTTTTGTAAGCAGCTCCTGCAGGCAGTGTTTGATCCAAGAACCAGCAATGACATGCACTAATATCTCATCTAGATCTCTCTACTGCAGAACAATTGTGAGTGTCATTCTGTTAGCCCATTTCTCTGGAATGCTATTTTTTATAATGTGATTTCTACATAAGCATGCCTATCTAATCATAGAATCATGGAATCATAAAATCATAGAATGGTTTGAGTTGGAAGGGACCTTAAATATCATCTCATTCCAACTTGCCTGCCATGGTCAGGGACACCTCCCACTAGATCAGGCTGCCCAAGGCCCCATCCAACCTGGCCTTCCAGGGATAAGGCATCCACAATTTCCCTGGGCAACCTGTGCCAGTGCTTTACCACACTCATTGTGAAGAATTTCCTCTCTACATCTAGTCTAAATCTTCCCCTCTCCAATTTATAGCCATTCCCCCTAGTCCTATCACTACATGCCTTTGTAAAAATCTTAAGCTCAGCTTTGAATTTCATACTTGCACTGTCTCTATGTGTACCCCATAGTTCATCCATCCTTATAGTACTGTGCTTTTTATTTGTATCTGGAACAGTATTGATAGCACGTCATGTTTTAGCTGTTGCTGAGCAGTAGTCACAGAGCATCAAGGATGTCTCTCCAAACCCCATTCCCAAAGGCCTGTTGGCTGGGGTTGAACAAGATGTTTGGAGCAGATGCTACTAGGACAGCTGACTCAAACTGACTGAAGGAATATTCCATACCATACAACATCACACTTAGCAACAAAGCTCAGAGAAAGGAGGAGAGGTGGCAAAACATCATTTGACTTCCAAAACAGCCACTACACCTACAGAGGCCTTCTTTCCCAGGGAGTAGCTGGACATCAACTGCTAGTGAGAAATAGAGAATAAATATTTTTGCTTTGCTTTGCTTCCATACATGGCCTCTGCTTTTCTTTGCCAAACTACCTTTATTTAAACTCACAAGTTTTTAACTTTATTTTCTCCCCCTGTCCAGCTGAGAAGCAGGAGCTAGAGTGTCTTGGTGGGTACCTAGCAACCAGCCAAGGTCAACTCACCACAGTTACATGTAAGATCATGTTTATACCTCATTCTTGAAGATCACTGGCAATACATTTGAAAACATACCATGTCTTCACCAAGAATTTTGGGCACTTAATGAAGGCATTAAACTCCCATTTCCCTTGTGGTTTTCATGTGCCAGTGCAGTGAAAATGAAAAATGAGCTGCCAGGTTCACCTATGAAGAAACGTTATGGAGTTCAGTAAACATAAGTTTACATTTTGTACAGATGATTGAAGCAAAAATAGTTTTCCACAGATATAAAGCTGGGGACAAGTTCAGCAAAAATAAACCAAGAGACCTCTTGAAACTGGATCAGAGTTCAGAATTTATTTGCTTTTTAAGACCAGGCATGATAAGCAAGGAGGAGAACTGATTAAATAGATTATTTCCACAAATTTATCTTCTGTGACTTATTATTATACATAAGGACAGATGATTTGGCTACACTGTTACTCAGGACTTGGGCTCTGGCTCCCTTTTTTCTTCTCTGCACATAGTGCCAGATGTCAAACACTCCCAGAGGTCAGAACTCAAGCTCTTTAATCCAAGGTTTCAATCAGTGATGGACTTTTACTATGCATAAATGTAAGATATGCTACAGCTGTTCACAGAGCTCAAAATGGGGTCAAGTTACTCTTGCAGAACCCTTTTCTCACCCAGTTATAAACCAAATACAAATGCTTTCCTCAGCAAAAGTGGTTTATAGGCCTATCAGTCTGATTAGTTTTATGACATGATTTCTTCATCTCAGAGATTTCTGTGCCTACGTTCCCTAACACACTTCTGTTGGCAAGAGTGTATCCATCGGGTTGAGCAATGTGAGTGTTTTTGTCACATGGGACACTGTACTGGGAGTACTTTGCGCGGTTTAGGGTATTTGTTGGTTAATACTAATCACAATTATATTGTAATATCAATATAATTTTAACCAGTAGGCACTTTATTTTGCTATTCTTTCTGAATTTCTCTCTCATTCTGTTTCTTAGATAATGCAGGATCCTCATGTTTTGTCATATAGAGGATTAGGATACATTATTTGCCTTTTTACAACTTCCAATTTAATTATATTTCTGGAATTTCCCTTTTAATTACTAATGGTTATGTTAGCACGGTGGGATCATAGAATCATAGAATCATTAAGGTTGAAAAAGACTTATAAGTCCAACCATCAACCCAACACCACCATGCCTACTAAACCACCTCCCAAAGTGCCACACTCGTAAGGTTTTTCAACACCTCCAGGGATGATGACTCCACCACTTCCCTGGGCAGCCTGCCCTAGTGCTTCACCACTCTTTCAGTAAAGAAATTTTTCCCCATATCTAATCTAAACCTCCCCCGGTACAAACTGAGGCCATTTCCGCCTTACTTGTTATTTGGGAAGAGAGACCAACAGCCACCTTGCTTCACAATCTACTTCCAGGTAATTGTAGAGTGTGATAAGAGGGCCAGATGCCAGGTGTGGTATCATTTCCTCCTCAGCTGGGCAAGGGAGAGAAAAAAATAAGAAAAAGCTCATGGGTCAAGATAAGGTCAGGTAGAGAGGACCCACCAAAACTGGGCAAAACAGACTTGATTTAGGGAAATTATCTTAGTTTATTACCAATCAAATCAGAGTAGGATAATGAGAAATAAACCCAATTCTTAGAAATGCCTTCCCCCAACCCATCTCTTCATCCTGGGTTCAACTTCAGTCATGATTTTCTCTAGCTCCTTCTTGCCAGCAGTGCAGGCCACAGGTCCTGCAAGGAACTTTCTCCAGCATGGGTTTCTTACAGAGTAACAGACTCCTTCAGGCATCTTTTTACACTGGTGTAGGGTCCTCCATGGGTTGCAGGTGGATATTGGCTCCATTATTAACCTCCAGGGGCTGCAGGAGGACAGCCTGCTTCACCATGGTCTTCACAATGGGCTGCAGGGTAATCTCTCTTCCAGTATCTAGAGCACCTCTTCCCCTCCTTCTTCACTGACCTTGGTATTTGCAGAGTTATTTCTCTCAAATACTCAAACCCCTCTCTTTAGCTGCAGCTGGTGTTTCACAGTAACTTTTCCACCTTCTCAAATACGTTATCACAGAGGCACTACAACCATCACTGATTGGTTCAGCGTTGGCCAGTAGTGGGTCCATCTTGGAGCCAGCTGGCACTGACCCTGTTGGACATAGGGGAAGCTTCTATCATCATCTCCCAGAAGCCATGCCTGTAGCTCCCTTCCTGGTACTAAAACTTTACCACACAAACCAAATACAGTCAGAAATACCAGAACTCATGCTGTGTTGGTTTTCCCCCACTTAACAGGAAACTGAGTTTTAACACTCAGGTTGTTTGCCTGGTCAATTAAGTATTTTACATACTTAGCAAACTCTGTGCTGTAATCTACAGTTTGAACCAAGCTCATCATTTATTTGCTGTGGTTTCTGCACTGATTTTCACTTCCTTCTTCCCCCAGGTTGCTGCAGCTTCTTAAAAGATTGATCTTCAAGCCAGCTATCTTTGCATGAAAGATGGTATCTCATGATGAAACAACACAGGCACTGTTGACTGCTGTGCCTGATTGAAGCTAATCTGTTGTCTAGGTTATGACATATATTATCTGTACATATTTTATATATGTAGTCTAGGTTATATGAGGATGATTGTTCCACCTGCTATTACCAATAGCACTCATCATCATTAAAATAATAGAGTCTATTCAGTCTGTCAGCAGTAGTCTTTAAATTACTTTGTTTTGCAAATAAAGAACACTCAAGTCTCATAATATATTGTGTAAGAGTTCTGTAAATTAACAGTGCTTTGATTTATTTATTTCAGATACATCCTTAGAAATGTGTAATCAACAGTTGCTTTGGGAGTAAGTTATTCTGTAAGATGCCACAACATCAATTATTCTTTTCTCTAGGTACCTAATAAGGACTATGAAATCACCAAACTGAGAGGAGTTTTATCTCCTATGGAATGACACAAAATTGCAGCTTTTTGCTCACTTGTTACATTAATAACAGTTACATACTGTTGTAGGCTGGAATGGTGGAAAACCCTGTCCATTACTGAGGTAGCAAAGATTTATTTTTACTTGTAGTATTCAGTCTGGAGCTTGTGGATTCACACATTTTTCCCTAGTATTTCTAAATTAAAATCTCATCACAGTTGTTGCTTTCTTCTCCCCTGCAGTAAATAAGATATGACGGAATCACATCTTGTCAGTGGGACTTAAGAGACTACAGAAATCTTCACAGTGGTAAGCCGAGGTGTGAATGTGAAGTGCTCTTGCTATTGTGCTTTATGGAGCCACACAGCACCACTCCTTGTACCTACTAATGACAGTCATTATTGCATTGTAAATTCACTCTCAAGATTACTGTGTCCTAATTTCCCCTCTTTCTAAACAGCCACATTTACTAACTGAAGCTGTTATGCCTTCCATGGCTACATATTTGCAACCTTGACTGAAAAAATAAGATTCTTTTTGTTAGATAAAAAAATATTGAAATATGCATGGGGGGGGAATCATTTGGATTTACAACATTAAAAATGTGGGTGGACATTTCTGCCACTTTATTACACAGCAAACAAACAGGGATTTTGGTTTTTTATTTTATTTTTAGCGTACAAGGAGTGTTTCTGTCTTCTCATAAGTATGAATGGTCAAATTCCCCAGTCTGAAATTGCCAGAAGTTGCCTTGCCAGGGTCACTGCCTCTGCTCAGGTCGGGCAGACACCTGCATCCACCTAGAGGTGACAGGTCAGGGAGCAGGATGTAGGGACCTCTGGGATGTGTGCGTGACTTGGGAGATGCATTGACATTATCTACAGATGGCTGAGAGCATTGAGGCACACTCAGAACCACTTCATCCCCAGGAGGGGCGAGCAAGGAGGAAATCTGTACTCCTGGAAGGGAATGTGCATCTGACCTGCATTTCTGAGAGGAATAACTAACTATTTATTTGGATTAGAACATCCCAGGATGCACTATCAAGGGGTATTTGGAAATTCAGAGATGTATATTAACTATTTAAAGCATCTAATATTGTGTTTTACCTCTTGTATTGTGGTTTATCTGTTGCATTGCAAATATTGCTCTTGCATATATGGTTCATTGATTGCCGGTTAATTACATGTTGTTAATAAATCGATGAACCACTTTGATTCTGAGTTGGTTTAAACTACGTGGCCTGAGACAGCCATCTGGTGCTTGTGACTAGCAGGCCAGTTGTGTCCTGTTTCTTACTTATTTTAATATGCAAATGGTTCCAAGCTGGGGCAGGAGCTGGACTCTACAATACAGCTTTCTGCTCAGGTCTCATTTAAAGTCTTCATTACAGCAAGAGTTTATAAAACTGCTGACTCATTAGTAATCACTGTGAATTCATTGTTGCTCTTCTATACCCTGAGGAGAAATGAGTTAAGCACAAATGCAGCCTATGAAGCTGAATAAACATAATTTTGGGATCATTACGTGCTATTGCACAGAGGAATACATTTTCAGAAAAGTAATGAGGTCACCTCAGGTCGTATCCTGATAGCTTGTCTAATATATGTGTATCTAACTTCAAGATAATATTTCTGTGTGAATTCAGACAGATTTGTCCTCTTTAGAGGACTGTTGTCCTGTTTGGCTGTTATCCTTTTTTTTTTTTCTGATATGTATTTTATACATACGCATACAATTCTAGACTGTATTGTAGTCTGCTGAATGTCACAAATGATAGTGTTTTCTGTCAGACTGAAACGAAGTAGTACTTAATAAGCATGGACCTTTGACAGATCTTTGATATTTTCAACAGGGTGACTTCTCAGGTAGCCAGGTGAGTCTATTTTCTGATCTTCTGTCCAAATCATTCTGAATTTAACAAAACAAAATAAGGGCAAGCCAAGTGGCCTTGTATTCATTCTTTTGAGCTTTCTTCCTGAATGGCAGTCACAATCAAATTAATACAGTTTAGTATAATCAAATTAAAAACCAAGTTCCACTTGTCATTTCACCTGACACTTTAAGGGTTCCCAGGCAGCATGAAAACTTTTCATTTGTTCATAACTTTCAGAAGAGTGCTTGCTGAGAGAGGCCAGGTCAGGTCAAGGACCCAAACCTGCAGCTCTGCTGTTATAGCTGCAAGTCCCTGCTGGGTGCGCAGGCAATGTGGATAATGAAACTGCCTGGCTGACACAAGAGAGGGATAATAAGAGAGATAGGAGGGACTGGAGAGAGATTTAGAAGAGGGAAAGAAATGGGATCAAGGGCTGGAATGGGAACTGAGCAGACAGGAGGAACAGGAGACTGGAACAGAGCTTTTTTAAGATGACAGGAACTGGGAACTGGAAGTGGGACAAAAATGAAATAAAGGAGCACAAAGGAAACAGGGAACAAGAGTCTCCGGGTAGCTGAAGCTCTGATGGAGCAGAAAGTTATGAGCATTTGTTGCATGAAAATGATGATATTTATCTCAAACCTGAAACCCAGAAAATAAAGAAAATTAGCAGAGTGTTTAATCTGATACTTAAGTCATACACTTCATATAATATAGGAACCCTTTAGCTGCTGGTTGTCTTGTGTCCGGCTGGGTAAGGATTAAATTCCTGGTGTCAGTGGGGAAAGAGTTAATTTTCACAAGAAGATGGAAAGAAATACAGATGGGGCAACTGACCCAAATTTGCCAAAGGAATATTCAATATCCTGATGTCACACTCTCTATATATTAGAGGCACAATTAACCAGGGAGCAGGGAGTTGGTGATGTGGCTCACAGCATGATTGATAACACAGTTCATTGCAGAGTTGGTGACATCGTAATCACAGTTCAGTTCCACAGCTGGTTTTCACAGTGCAGTTCAGGAGCGTGACTGTGAAATATGACAAAAGATTCCAGATTGGGAGCAAGCCAGGTGTTAGTTTTTGAGGTAGTTTCAGCCATTTGCGTTGTGTGTTACCTGTTTTGTATACTCTTTTGTTGCTGTTATGGTGGTTGTATTTTCTCTCCCTTTACTGTCCTGTTAAACAGTACCTTGGCCCATGAGTTTTCCTTTTCTTATGTGATTCTTCTTCCCAGCCCATCTGAGAGAGAAGTGGGGAGTGAGATGGCATGTGGATCTTTGTTGCTGGCTGCTGGATTAAACAGCAATAATGGTGGAAAAACATGCGGGTCTGTAAGGAAGTACCCATCTGGCCTTCTCTGGCTACTCTCCAAAAGTTTAGTTTTATTGTGTTTCAGTCTTCCAACTTTTGCTAAAGATGAAACAAGAATATTTTAGAGGATAACTACCTAGTCCTCAGAGTATCAGCCATGCAGTGCATTAGCTAAAAGTGCAGCTGTGCCAAAGGAATATATGTGATCGCGTACTAAAAGGCTGCATCCTGATATGTGAAATCTGCTGAGAAAGTGAAGCTAGCCGAGGAGTCTCATACCTTTTCAATCCTTCGCTTTGCAACCTTAATAATTTATTTGCTTGTTGGGAGGTTTCTTGTTTGAAATTAAATATATGTGTTGCCCCAGAAGCCCCAAAGTGTTTACAACATAAAAGGACAACTACTGGCACAAGAATGTAGTCATGTACTATCTCACAAAACTAGAAGTTGAGCATATGCTGATAAAGCTTTCTTCCCCACTTTTAAAGTAGTGGCCAGATGTCAGCTGTCAGGGCAGCTTTACAGGGCAATGGATGTCTTACCACGGCTACTGCTGATAATGCAAAAAGGAAACAGCAGGTGATACCTCAAAGGCACAAGTAACAAAATTTGGAGGGGCAAGGCAAGCAAACCAGGTTATCAAAAAAATAATAAAAGGAACAAAATCTTAAAAGAGTTGATGTGGCCCTTGAGAGTGTGGAGAAGGACATTGACCTTGACACATTGGAACAGGAAAAGCAAGAGCATAATCACCCATGTAGCATCTTAACAAGCTGTTCTGGTCTTCATGCAGACATTCATACAGTCTGACGATTAGGTTAGCATTATAAGTGATAAAACATTTTATGAAAAATCAGTTGTCCCTCCAAGTTCTCATCTTTTATGTAGGCTTTAATTAATTATTAAACACTTGCAGCCTTGCTTGGATTATGCATGCTGAAAAACTAATTTCTGAAATGAATCAGTAAGAAATATCTTCCCCAAAAAAATTCCCATCAGATAGAAGCACAGGAAGTGTCCGCTACTTCAACATATTGTTAACGTCTTGGTGTTGCTTGAATTTTCATTTTTTGAAGGTACTATTTTTCCCAGCTTATGGGCACCTTTCCTTAAGCTTTCCTTCAAAAACTTCTTGTGACGTAAAAGAAGAAAATTTTCTTGTGACATAAAAGAAGAAAAATTTTTTAAAGTTATCCAACCATAATATTTCCTAGAATTAAAAAGAGTTCTTTATCCACTGATGGTACAGTGCTGCTGTGTAGAAAATAAGCACAATGACAAGTCTCTCATATTTCAGACAGAGAGATGAGCGCGGTAGACTTCTTACTAATCTCAAAAAATCTTCCACTCAGACTTTACCTACACCAACAGGGGCACAAAGGCTGAATGCTTGTGATCAGCCAAAATGAGTGCTCACAAATATACTCAATGCAACAGTATCTGCCCCCTGGCCACTGTTATGCCAAGGAGTAGTAGATAGCCCTTTGCTCCCCAGAGTACTTCATGCTGTGAAACAGACCAAAAGGTTTATTGAACAGAAAACTCACAAAGAGGGATAGCAGATACAGGGCCTAATACAGCTCTGAACCTTTAATGGTCAAGCAATTATATCGGCATTGTGTTTCAGTAGTCTACGAGATTCTGACATTTTTATATCAATATTTGATGAAATATTTATAAATAACAACACTGCACAGTTCTACTTCTTACAGCTAAAATCAGAACTTCAGGGAACATAACTACCATGTCATGGAAGCCCATATGTCAAATAAAAAACTCTGATAATTGCCATTATTGGCAGCTGAGACCTTGCACACCTTCAAGACATGACTTCTGGTTGTTACTGGATAGAAAACATCACCAACACCTGTTTAAACTGAATATGTGCTTTTCTGTACATAGGCATTTCATTCTAAACCACATTTTTCTATTGAAGAAATTAATTGGAAGATTCTAATGTTACTTCTGGCAAGGTTAGAGGTGCCCAGTGATGATGAATCACACAGCTGGCATTACTCTAAAGGTCCCCTGGCACACAACAGCACATAAAATGTGCCAGTCCCCTGGCACACGTACAATGACTTATTTTCATTGGACAAATTAAGCAATATGCTGAGCTTGCAATGTGAGTAGAGCTTGTGGATGCAAGAGGATTTGTATGAGCCTTTGCAAATTAATTGTTGTGTATCCATATGTGTACTGAAATAAAAAACCACCTAGGCTAGGAAGAAATAGGGATCTTGGGAACAGATCCCTGAGGATAAAATAAAAAGTGCTCGTGGCACAAGTGTTTTCCTGTCATCTGCATATAACACTGTAGCAATCTCTCATTTTACATTTGATTTAATTTCAAATGTATAAGCATTGTTGTCCAACAATCAAGCTTCAAGGCAAAAATTATGTTCAGAAAATACAATGTCAAAAAAAAAATCTGAATATTCTTTTTTTTTCTAATTAAAATTGTATGGAAAACACTTTCTGAAGTTTAGGCCAATATTTACTAAATATATTCATCTTTTTTTCCCAGTGTTTCTTAATTCACAGGTTGCTTTTATGCCTAGACTATTTAAGTGCATTATAACTGATGCTGAATGGAAGTATGGTACTATATCTTTTTAAATATTTCATTGCTTCATTTCAGTTCTATATTTCTCAATAAACACTGTTCTAATCAAAACCAACACATGTGAGAAATATTTCTCCTCAAAAATATTCATCTCCTGATTTTTCTAGTGATTGTTGTTCAAAAAAAAATTAATAATCCAAGAAATATCCAAAGCTACACTATTCAAATGTTGTTTCAGGCTTCACTTATAAGAAATACCTATAATATTGCAGTAAAATATATGAGTTTGGAATTAAAGGCTCTTTAACATGTTCAGAAAAAAACACATAATTACTCTGAGAATGAAAAATTAATCAAAAAGCGTGCAGAATACCACTGTCTTTGATGCTAAACTAGTAGTAGAATGGGTTGAAGAAATAAGGAACAGTAACAGAGTTCTAATATTCTAGTATGATGTCATCTCATTTATTTATATATAAGCATCTTGTATCTTCATTATTGTAATCAATCCAGCTTTTACAGTGATTCTGCTATGGTCATCAACATTTGACCTCTCTCTACAACAAAAATGCAGAGCATGCTTTATTTCTTTTATAAATATTAACAGACACAATATAACTGTTCAAGAAATAATCTGATCACATTTGTTAGCTGTAAATCATAGTAATTATCTCAGAGGTATATTTTCTTAGCAACAAGCACAGAAACTCAAGAAAAACTTATTCTTTTGTACAATATATTGAGAAAAGCTTTCCTGTTCAATAAAAATTTTGCATACTGATACATTACCTTGTAATTAAATCAAAGCAACAAACTTAATTATACAAATCTTATAAACCCACATTACTGGTTTTCTCAGATGTTTTATCCTCTTTATTTCTCTGTTGAGTTGCTTCCTTAATGATTAGATTTTCATTAAGTATCATTTCTCATTAATATATTTTCTGGAATGATGCTTTGAGCACATCAGGGTTCTTTTACTTTGAAATTTTTATTACATTGTTTTCTTCCTGCATAGAGAGATTATTTTTTTTTTACACAAAGATAACTCCAAACTCAGATGACTGCTGGAATGAATGAATAATGTTCAAAATCTATACTTATTAAAATTTGCCTTTCTTTCTGCTCATAGACTTTCTGCAGCATGTTGCAAAATTTATGTAAATGTAGACAAAACATACTTCTATTTTAATCTATATGCACAGATTCTCTGAATGATATGTGTATATGATATATTTGTAAATAGCATGTTAAAAATGTTACAGAACCAGGAAATTTTGATTGGTACTACCCACATGGCATATTTCTGCTGTTTGATGTGATTAATTTTACTTATACTTTTGGTTTTCCAATGCAAATGCTTTTTTTTTTTCATTTTCTATAAATCATTCCCACTAAACTGGAGATAAACGCTTATCAAACAGTATGTGTAAATATAATGCATTTAGGATGATTGTGTTGTAGAATATCTATGAGTAGATTACATTTCCTAAGTCTTATTCAGTATTGAAAAAAAATTAAATTCTGATGGTTTATAAGTCTATTGGTTTCTTGTAAAGTTTTCTCTGTGACTGCTTAAATAGCAAATAGAAAAATGTGTGTCTATTGGCCAGCAAAGTTGATGTTCTTTCCAGCTCACCATGTAGTGCTGGAACTTGATTAAAATTTCACCTTGTTCAGCCGCACAATATCTTTTCTGCTAAAACCAAGATACAGAAGAGAAAGAACAGTGTATACCTTAGCATAGGGTCAGGGCTAGACCACGCATGAGAATTCAAAGTTAGAAAAGACCACAGGGTTAGAAATGATCTTTAGTGCTTACTTGTAATTGCTTAAGGTAACACTGTTTGGGTTTGGTTTTTTTTTTCTTTTCTTGCATAAGCACACAGTACACCCAGTGTAAGCAACCATGTTTTAAAAATGGAGTGCAAGGGGTATTCCCCAGTAGAGGGTAGTTTCACAGAAATTATAAAAATTATTAAAAACCCTGGGTCTTGAGAACTCTTGGATATTAGTTCTATTTCACTCAGATAACAGGGGAATCTTCTGTTGAGGATCAAAAATACAAAGCCTAATTTCAGAATAGAATTCATATCCCCTTTTAAGAATGTTTCACTTTTGTACTAGCAAAAATGAGCAAAATCCACTTACTCCTGTCTTTTTTTTTCTTTTACCATTTTGTTGTAATATACCACCCAAGTTCCAGCCACTATGTCTTCATCTATTTTATCTGACAAGCCGTATATGAAGATTCAGTTCAATGTTTATCACAGCACAGAAGTTATAAAGCTCTGAAAAATGTGGTTTCAAATATAATAGAAACAGTGACATACCCTAACCTATTGTGGCAGTAACAACACTTCTATAATGTAAAAGGTTACCAAGACATATTGGCAGTCAAGGCTGCTTGCACTGCTATGATTGCTCTTTTTATAGGCATGGTAATGCAGCCTAGTTCCTGACTATCATCTATTGGCACATGAGGGCATAATAGTAAAAAAATATTCTTCCCTTTCTTTTTTTTCAGTGTCTTAAAGCACTGGCAATGACAATTTCTGAGCTGAAAGACCAAGTCAAGAAGTAGTCACTAGTCCAATCAGTGTTAGTTTGATCTCTCATCTTAGAAATGAAAGTGGTGTTGAGGAGAACTGCTATAATGTTGTCTCTGCAAAGACTAAAGAAAATCAAGGGTGGAGAGTGCCAAGATTTAAGTAATCATAATGTCTTTTCTCCAGAAACAGAGAAGGAACTGCTAGCATATGTGATGCTAATGTATAAAGCACTGCAAACACAGAAAGAGGAAAATTATAAAGAGGATATTACAGTTAAAAAGTCAGCACTGTGTTCAGTGAGAATAGAATAAGGAACATGTAGGTAGGAAAAAGAGAAATGTAAAAATTTGTTCTCATATCTCTTGCTAGTGAAATGTAATTTTAAAAGAGTGCTTACACCTAAAGACTACCTAAGGCTACATAAAGAGGCATGTGACAACTGAAATTAAAATAATAATAATAAAACAATGTAATCACCCAGGTGCTGGAGGGAAAGAGTGAAGATGAGACAGAAATCTACCAAACAGTTTAGCATTTCAATAAACATTTTAGCAGAGAAATATGTAAAGCCCCTAAGACTACCTGCCCACTGCTAAATAAAAGAGATGCCAAGCAGCCCAGAAACCTAGATTCACACTGTGTACATTGCTGGCTTCTGGTTCCCCACTGAATCCATGCTAGACCCTTCTGCTCTGAATCATGGTTCTCATTCCTGCTATTTTCTTAAGTGTAAGGTGAGAATATTGTAACGGTTACATTACAACCTCTCAGAGTGGTGTTCTAGCAGTGTGAAACTGATGGTCCTAGCTTTTCTGGTGTAGCATGGTTTTCCTCTAATAAATTATGAATTATGAGAATATAGAGGTGCCTGAGAAAGTGCTGGAACAGTTTTGGAGACCTCTCCTGACAGGGAGGATAGTGTAACCTCATTCAGGTGTATGCACATTTATTTTGGAAATAGACCCTGATACATAAACTCCTCCAAACCTTGCCCAGCTATTGCTCAAAAAATGCTAATTAGCTGGGGTCATTATCGTGCTAGTTTAATGCTAACTATTTGACATCATGCATAATCACAGTCCAGCACTCTAGCTCATTCTTTCTCCATTTTAGCAATGGAGGTGTAGATTAAAAACCTAAAGATGTTACTATGTTTCAAAGAATCCTATTATATACAATTAAATATTATTAAATAAGGTATTTCTAAGTTATTAAATAAGGTATTGAATAAGCTATTAAATAAGTTATTTACAATTAAATAACCAGTGCATAAATAAATATTTAATTATTTTTTCTCTTAATCTCTAGAATTTCTTTAATTTTTCTGTGAAGTTTCAATCTGGTTTTATATGGCACCTTGTCTTCTGGAAAGACCAAGAAAATATCACACCCTAGGGTCCTATCCTGTCATTATTTCCCGTTTGAGCTATGGTGATCTTTTGAGGTACTGGTCATCACTGTCTTTCAAGACCCTAATGAATATCCATCAGTATTTGAGAGCTACATTAGCTTTTACATGCTAGTCACTGAGACGACCACCACCAATGGTGTTATATCCTCCAGCAAACACAAAAGTAGTCAAGAGCAGGAGGTTCTGAGTGGCAGGAGTTCAGCTGCATCATTCCTGTTATCGCAGATGGGTCTGAGACTTTGTTAATTTTGAAGATTCCTTAAAGCAAGAAATAGTCATTATTTCCAAGGTGAGGACACAGGATATACAGACTAGGAGGGGGTGAAGTGGTAATCATTTGGTGAGTAATTTTGTCTTCTGAAACACAACAAACAGGGTGAAGAATGAATCTAACTCCGCAACATAATGCAGCAGAGTGGCAGCATTTACAAGCATTTAATATGGGGACGTTAGTCCTCCTTACAGCTTTTGCCAAGATGCTACTGAAACAAACCTGTGGAGCAAAGGGTATTCCTGATTTTACAGCTTTAAAGCTCTGTCAGTGCGTACCAAAACTGATACTAGTTCATTTTTTCTATTATAAACACCTGTGAATTCACAAACTTTTGGTAATGAATTGCAAACTGGAAGTTAGACAGAATGATACTGGCAGTACAAGAGATGTCTAACATTATTTTCAGTGTCTCATATGTTCTTCTTTTTCTCTCTCTGTTTCCTCCTTAAGGACAAGGCTATAAATCATGAGTTTTTCTGCAAGACAAAACTATTCAGGGTTTTTCACAAACCATCTAAGCAAAAGTAGGCATAGCCACATGGGGTGACTAGTGAAAAGAGATTTTGAACTGGAGTTCTACAGACTATTGCTAATTGCCCTCATGAGGCTTTTATGTCCTCATCAATCATTCAGAGAAAGCAGCAAGAAAGCAGGAACCTGTATTGCGTGACAGCTGAAGACAAAAAAATAATGGACAAGTGTTAGCTGGAAAAGAAAATAAACTTGGCAAAGAGCAAGTCTGGAAAAAAACATTTTGGCCATACAATATAGAAAAAAGTCAGGGATGGGTAGGAGGAGAGTGAACAGCAGGAAGGGCAATATTTGAGTTGTCAAATGACAGAAAGAATACCAGTTCACTGGAGTTATCTACACTTTTACACATAGTTTTATTCCAATGAGAGACAAAACATATTGTCCAAAATTTCTTGTGTGTATGGAAAAAAGGAATAGATTGTGAAATCTTTGAAGAACAGGCAGCTGCTAAGGACATCAGTCTTCTCATTTCAGAGCTGGGCAGAATGAGGAGTCACTGACTTCTCAACATAGAAGGGGTATGGATCTGTTAGAGTGAATCCAGAGGAGGGTGACACAGATGATCAGAAGGCTGAAACACCTTGCATACAAGGACAGGCTGAGAGAGCTAGGGTTGTTCAGCCTAGAGAAGAGAAGGGTCTGGGGAGACAGTATAGCAACCTTCCAGAACTTAAAGGGGGCCTAAAGGGAAGCTGAGTAGGGTCTTTTTATCAGGGGATGTAATGATAGGATGAAGGGGAATGGTTTCAAGTTGAAATAATGTAGATTTAGATTAGATATTAGGAAGACCTTCCAATACCTGAAGAGCGACCTTTCAATACGTTAAGGGGTCCTACAAGAAAGCTTGGGAGGCTTTACAAGAGCTTGTAGCGATAGGACTAGGGGAAATGGGTATGAACTGGAGAGGGGCAGATTTAGGCTAGACATAAGGAAGAATTTCTTTGCCATGAGATTGGTGAGGCACTGGCACAGGTTGCCCAGGGAATCTGCGGCTGCCCCATCCCTGGAGGTGTTCAAGGCCAGATTGGATGTGGCCTTGGGCAGTCTGACCTAGTGGGAGGTGTCCCTGCCCATGGCAGGGGGGATGGAACTGAATGATCTTTAAGGTCCCTTCTAACCCAAACTATTCTATGGTTCTATGATTCTAAGAAAACTTTTTGTATGAGGGTGGTGAGGCACCAGAACAAGTTGCCCAGAGAAATAGTGGATGCCCCACCTCTGGAAGTATTCAAGGTCAGGTTGGATGAGGCTTCATGAAACCTGATCAGGAAAGGTGGGCTTGCCCATGGCAGGAGGGTTGGAGCTAGATGATTTCCAATCCAAACCATTCTATGATTCTGTGATTCTATGATTTACTTATTTTTTCTATTATATGTATGTACTGAGTTACTCAAACTAGGGGAGTTTTCTCACTTTCAGCATTTACATCTTTTTTTGAGCTTTCTTCTCTTTGCATGTTTTTTATTTGCAATTAGCACCAACATAGTCTTCAGAATTACTTTGTCTCCAGAAGTGATTTGTCTTAGCAATGTAATTAAATGGCATGTGCTTAAGATGTAATTAACTACTGTTAATATTTATGATGGAGTCCTCTGACCATTTCTGTTTAATACTGGTACCAATGAAGTCAAAAGACCTTTAATGAAATCACACAGAACCTGTTATGTCCTGTTACAGATTTAAATCAAGTAGCTCTTCTGAAGTGATGGAATTATATCAGTATAAAATCAATATAAGGATCAAAATACAAGCCTATAATATGTAGATGCTGTCCAAAATTGACACGCGTTATTTAACTCCATTGATTTCTTGGTAGACAGTGTGAGGTGTGGATGGGAAACTTTTTTCTACAGATACAGTCTTGAAATGCTTCCTTCTTGTCTCGGCTTTCTGGATTTTTTTTACTTTGGCAGCAGGTGGAACAAATCTAATGTTGAGCTCAGCATTGTGAACTATGGCCAGACTAGCACAAATCAGACCACTAACTCACCTCATTATCCAACTAAAACTTTAGTCTAAAAAGAGACTCAGTACTCTCAGATTACTTGCCTGCTTTTCAGGTGAATGAGTCAAGCAAAGTAAAATTATGTCAGTTGAGCTGCTGTACTGCATGTGTTTTAAAGCTTCCACTAATGCCTGAGTTATTGCAATTATTTTGTGTTGAATTATGGACATATTTTGGCTGTATCTGGAAAGGTATTGGATTAGATTTTTCAACAACCTCATCTTACTCTGTAGCACTGTGAATGCAAGTCAGGCAACATCTTTTTGAATTGGTTGAGCCAGATGTGCAACTATTTTCTCCTTCACAGTGATGCACTGCAGAATAGGGATTCTGGCATATTGTAAACCTGTGTTATATATGACATCTCTGAATGGATTGGATCCATCTTTAGACACTCAATAACTGCCTTTAAGGTTTTTATGAGTTAGGAAAAAATAACAAACATTTCATGTTTTATTTGGTTGTCCATGCACCAGTCTCTAATGCCACTCTAGATGCCTTAGGTTATCCCACACGTATAGCCAGAAGTATGACTAACTTTGGGGTTGGATCTATATCTGCCAGCCTTGTATGATGCCTTTCATATACAACAGGATAACGGCTTCAAAAGGTACTAAATCCTTATTTTAAAATTACTAGATCAGATCTGCCCACAGGGGAATTCATGCCATGTCTTTCTCTACCTGTAATAGAATAAGTAAATCATCCTTCTGAGGTGACTGTTTCTTGTTATTCACTGCAACTGCTTTTCTTTTTCTAGGTGACATTCAGGCAGCTTAGAAAGATAAGGTGATTCCTCTCAATGTTTCTAGGATGAGGTTTGTGAAAACCTGTTTTTTTTCCAAATATTTATAAGTCATCTTGCTTTTAGATTATGCACTTGGAACTTGGGAGAAAAGATCATAAGCTCTTAAACCAGTGAGAATGTGACTTTAGAAGGCAAAAAGAAGGCTAATGCAGTCCATCTTCCTCACTGTTTTTCAATTTCTCCACTAACAGTTTCTCTGCTTGTAGAATGAGGAACAAAAACAGCCTTTTAAGACTTATGACTAGAATAGACATGTGAGAGAAAAGTATTAGTACCAGTACAGACTTGCACTGACTTGTAGTAAGTACACTTAACTCAATAAACTGCACTAAAACAATGTGCAGACATCTGTCTCCTTACAAAGTGTATGACCTGGATTAAATATTTTGGCATATTTTCCTTGAGCAAACACTCCATGTTTCAATGCCTTTTATTATAGAATAGGGTAACTTTGTGCAGCAGGGTCTCTTGGCAGGTTTAAATCAAAGGGAAGTGGGGAGGAGCAAAGGAACTCCTGCATTGGCATGGACTGGTTAAGTGCACACTTCTGAATCATTTGGCATGACTCCAGGCAAATATCTATATAGTTCTGTCCTCCATCATTCAGATAATTCCTCCAGAGGCTGAAAACTACAGGATGAAATCCTCCAAACATTGATTCAAAACACTGCATAGAGAACTTTTCATGAGAAAACAAATGAGTTCTGAATCTAATTAACACTTTTCATTAAAAAAAATATATATCAAATGAGAGATTATTCTAAGTTAATAGTGCAGAGGTGCCCTGACTAACACCATCTTCTGTAATGAATTTTCCCAGGGAAAACAAATGAGAGAGTTTCTAATTTTTCTGCGTGGAATACACAAGTTCCTATACTTCCTAGCAGCTAGGTCTGCTGTGATCTATGTATTCCATTACATGTTTCTGGCTGCCTTGAGGAATAACACTGAGCATGAATTTAGGAAGAGAGAAAGCAACGAAAAATATATAAACTCATTCTTAAAAAAAGAAGTTAATCTCCGCTGGAGGGATGGTTAGTACGCAGACATAATATGAAAGTATGAGGACCTTCTTATAGTATTAAATCCCATCTCCTTCTATCATAGGTTAATCGTCTCATAAGACCTGATACATAAATCCATCAATCACTGTCTTAAATGTAAACAGGAAAAAACCTACCTAAGAATTAACACACTAAAGCTTCTACAGGATAAGTGACATATGTTTACTTTATGAATGAACTTTCTATATGACATTTGCAGAGGCATAGGGGGAAAAAAATATTGTTCGAGTACTTTAACAAGTGTCATTTGTCTATCAGTCTTGGAGCTATAGACTCTGGTATGAAGGTATAGACTTAGAACAGAGCTTTCCATAATTCAGTGGTGATGATAGAAACTCAGTGCTGCAATAGGTAGCCATAGAATACTATTCTTTTATAAACTGCATAAGCAAGTAAAGTTGAAGGAAGCTTTTGCTTCATTACCTCAGCAGTTGTGATCTGACCTTTTGGTTGCAGTTTGTAAAAATTCCTTTGTTCTCCTTCACATACTAGGAATTAACATTTTTCTAAACCCCATGAACTCAAGCTATGTGAATGCTTAGTAGTTTGCAAATAGTTTCTCAATGTCACATTTCTGTAGCGGTGATACAGAACAAAACTAATTGCTGTCTGTAGTGGATGCAATTCTATTCACAGCAAGATAAATTGGATTTCTAAACTGCGATTTCCATTGTGTTACCTCTATGTATCATGAGAGTTATCCTGATGTGCACAGCAGTAGGCCTACTTACTTATACACTGAACTACAGCTTTATGCAGAATGCATCATCTTGTTTTGCTCTTGAAAAGACAGGAAATCCCAAAGCATAAATGTAGACTGCCATCTTTTGGAAGGGTTTAATGAGCACATCACCACTAATCAGGCCCTACCTGGAGGAGTAGAAAGCATGACTTCTTCTCATGGACTTGCCCAGAGAGATTGTGGAATCTCCACTCATGAAGATATTCAAATTCCCATCTAACAGATCCCTGAGTGATCTGCTCTAGCTACCCCAGCTTTGGGCAGGGGTTTAGAGTGGGATATCCAGAGGTCCCTTCCAACCTCAGCAGTTCTGCCATCCTGTAAAAATGGTTATACTGAAAACCTGTATGGTTGCAGCTCTTTCTTTAGGAGCAAGTGTTATTTTGAAAGACTAAGGTAATGATTCTGCAATTTAATGAACAGATGATGAGTTCAACACTGAATGGAAAAATACAAAACTGATTATGTATAGTAAGAGAAATCTCAGGTATTTAATTCAATCCTGTATTCTAAAAAATGTATGGGAACTGTATAATTTATACTCTGATTTACAGTCAAGCTAATGTAACAATGGACTGTGAGATTATATTTCAATTTAAAGCAAAATATTGTCATGTGTAATGCAGAAATATTATTTTGAGCCTTTGTATTAAGAAATAAATTGTTGGATGATTAGGTGGCTCAAAGGATTATCCACAAGGATAAAAACTCCTGATTGTCCTGGATGACACGAAACAAACTTCCTTATAATTTCATATCTAAGTGTTAAAAGTAGAAAACAGCTTGAAACTCTCACTTTGTGCGGACACTGGTCAGTATATTAAAACCACTCTAGTATTGAATGTGTGACTATCAGAGCTCATTCAACACAAGCTATGTAGGCAGATCTGATTTTTCCTGCATCTAGTAAAAGATACACCTTAATATTCTATTTCTTTAAAGCTAGCATCAACACCTTTTAAGTCTGTAACAGTGAAAAGCCAATCCAAAAGAATAGACATCAGGGAGATTTGGGGAGCTGTGAGGAACTGACAGTGTTTCAAGGAACAGGGATAATGGGCTAGGAGCAGTTAGACAGAGCAGAGTCAGCAAGTAATTACAGATTCTTGGAAAGGCAACTGCTGGGAGATTCTTTGCTGATCCTGGTACTAGCACAAGGCTCAAAGACCAAGAACAGGCAAATGTCTATGATGCAAGTAGCTAAGTTTCATCCTGTTGAGATCCCCTCTGGATGCCTCTATCACCCTCTCCACTCCATCTCCACAACACAAGATTTGCTTGGCAGTGTTAAGTTAACAGCTGGACTTGATGATCTTAAAGGTCTTTTCCAACCCATACTATTCTGATTGTATGATTTTCCACCCAAGCATCCCTCAGAAGCTCACTGAGCCAGCTGAGCTACTAGTTGTTCCCATCTGCAGCAGCGTCCTCCACTTTATCAGCCCTGAAAGCAGCCAGGGAAAATTGAGGGAACAGAAAGGAGTTGGGCATCTTTCAAATCCCTTTCATCTCCAGCAGATCCAGAGAGGACTGAACAGAGGTGGTTTCCTTTTCTTTCTGGCAGGAGAAAAGTCATAAGTGAAACAGGAGCAAAAGGACCTCTGAAAATCAAATACAAGAAGCAATTCATGGCCATTCCATGCAGACAGCTGCCATCAGAAACTGTTCATTTTTTCTACTCTGAAGACCAGTTCTTTTACATGTTTTTCTTATTGAATATATAGTATTTACATTTTATCCTGAAAGGGAAGTCGTATCAGTGCATTTGATGGCAACTGTTCTTCCAGCACCTGAAGGTCATGAACAGTCAGAGAATACTAACAGCTATGCAAACAGTTCACTGTTTTGTTTATTTGCTTTCTGTAGTATTCAAACACTTCAGGAAGACATTTCTTTATCTAATATCATAGTTTGTGAAAAGCATATGGCATTTATTTAGGAGATACAAAAATTTTAGTAATTTTTTGAGTGAAATTAAGTTGAATCCTCTCTATAACAGATTGAACACTGCAGTTAATATCCTACAAATTGTGAATCTTGAATTAAATCCTGCAAAGCTTTATATGTGAC
Source organism: Piaya cayana (assembly GCA_013389865.1). Classification (NCBI taxonomy): domain Eukaryota; kingdom Metazoa; phylum Chordata; class Aves; order Cuculiformes; family Coccyzidae; genus Piaya; species Piaya cayana. Next base: position 12,938 of record WAAB01024523.1, on the reverse strand, counting down.
TTTCCCTTCCAGATATAACTGTATGTAGTTATATATGTAATAGACTCCTTCAGGGTGTGAAGACACAGGCAGTGAATCTCTTGATGACATGAAAAAGCAAGAATATAAGACCTTTTGCTTTTGCAAAAGAAGTGCTTTAACCTCTTCTGCTGTATGTTGACCTATTAAAAATGATAACATAGAAAATAACATCACTCAGAGAGAAAAAGCTTTTCTAAGGGCTCTGAAGACTCAGCCACCCAGCCACACTTCAGAAATGTTCTTGTGCATATAGACATAAGGTTCATAGTGAGTTATGTGGAAATTCAACCCGATCTTGCACTTGGAGTTAAAATTTCTTTTGTATAGAACAAAACTCTTCACCTGTGATAAGGCTTGATACTGGACTCACTGAGCTCAATGATTGTATCACTTTTAGCTCTGTCAAAGCAAAGTCGGTTCGCCTAAAACCAACTAAAATATAAATTCACAGTGGAAGTGGATCTTCTCAATTACTTCCTGCACAGTTGTCTGTGGTATTTTACATCACAATTTGCTTACTTGTGCCAGTTCTGTGATGAACTTCCTTTCTTCTGATTTACTTTTCTTACACAAATTGTTCATAACTCATTGGGATTGCTGCAATAAAATTTGGCCTTAATAATTCACAGCTGGAAGGGCACAGGCTTCCACAGGTTTCATCCAGAGTTTCACCTATATTTACCTTCCCTGATTCATCTGGGGAAAACACACACCTCACTGATGTTCCTCATCACCATTTAGACATGCTTCGGTGTCATCCGTGTCAGGTGAATTGAGTGGCTAAACTCTTTTCTGACAAATATCTCTTCAAAAGTTATACCAAAGGAATTACAAATGTAATTCACCTGAAACCTGAATCCAATTTAAAAAATAAATTCATTCTGAGGTAGAATTCTTGTTGAAATCAGGAGTTACCATGAGAAAGACTGTTTCTACTTGACAAAGAAGAGTCCAAACAAGTGTGATTTCACAAGATATTCTAGTTAATTGCTTCATTAATCTGCTTTAGGTTTTTGCACTTTTAATTCTTTTATTAGGCATATGATTGCCATCTTCTAAAGAGCTGCAACCGCAGTATTTACAGGAGAGCTTGCTAACACTACTGAGTTTTGTTGTTCTTTGAACATATTTAACTCTCTGATAAACCAAGAATTAATGAGCTATCATTTATATGAATCACATCAAAGCCCAAATCTTGCACCCAAATTCACATGGAGAAATCCAACTGAAGTAAAAGCAAACCACACATTTAATTAATGAAAGTCTGCTGCAGAGCAGTTATAAATGATTTTTTTTTCTCCTCTAACGTCCCTGAAAGGAAGCCCTGGAAACTCAGACCTTTACATTGACCACAGGACAAGGCAAGAGGGAATGACAATATCTCCTAACAAAACAACATATGTAGACTGCTGTGAAGGTCATGATCTTGGTCTGTTTTGAACACAGAATGAGAGGCAGCAGATTAGGTTAGACTCCTTGAAGAGTCTGCTGACAACTTACTTTTTCTTAAGATGAGGCTATAAGTTCAAGCATGTTCAGTGACAACACTTATTGCATGACAGAGGTGATCTAACACAAAGAGATAAGTTCCAGAAGACTTAAGGCAAGTCTAACATGGCACATCAAAAGCCAGCAAACTTAGCATAGGATTAAACCTCTAGTGATGTACTTCCATTTGGAAATATGAATTACATGATATAGTCTGACAGGAAGCATGGAAATGGTTTAACACTGTGTCAGGGGAGGTTTAGACTAGGTATCAGGAAACATTTCTTTACCAAGAGTGTGGTCAAACATTGAAACACTAGCAGATCTTTGGATGAGAAAAATAATACTCTAGTAAAGTATTGTAAATATGCATGTTTATGTACACACACAGATGACAAAGTAGAGAAATGTAAGTACTGCTAGTTTCACATAGAGTACTAAATTCCACTCTGTATTGATGTCTAAAGGCAAAGAGCATTAATCTATGGATTTTGACCGAAATCAGGACAAGTACGTTTATAAGCAATTAGAACTAAATGAGGTGTTTTAATAAACCAAGAGATACCTCGGTTCCTCCTAGAGTGTGTGGGCAAAATGCTGTTGTCATGTTTATAATTTAATTAATACAAAGAATAAAATTAGCAAAAAAAAATATAGTGCTGACAAGAAAAGAGATAATTTTCTGTTTCTTACAAAAGCTAACCACTAAAGCTGATTTTTTGGGGAGTATGTAACTGTCATGGCCACAACCTACAAAGTTAACCCAACCTATAGGCTGGTTCATGATAACAGATGTGTCTTTGTGTGAATTTATTTATTACAGACTAATTTTAGTGAGAAAAGTATACCTATGATTAGTAAAGCAAGTATATATGTATATATGTGTGTATATATAGATACACACACACATATACAAATATAAATATATATACATATGCATCTACAAGTTATTACAAACTACCACTACTTAAGCAACAATTTGCTTAATGCCTTATAAGCATGCCTGTATTTTTTTTTCATTCAAAGCATTATCACTACAGTCCATTAAATCACTCCCAGGAATGGGGCCAATTAATAATGGACAAAGCCTCCCTGCAGACATAATTCGCGTCACAGAGTATGAATTTGACCGGGCATACCTGCTGGTCTGAAGGATTGGATAGATAAATTCATACAGGAGGACTTCTTGGAGAGTGAGGCTCATTTTGGGAAGAGAGTTAGTTAATTTTACATCTTTGGTGTGGGTATAAATGGTTGTAGGACAACAGTTCCTGGAGCAGCTGTTGCTGCATTCTGCTTTCTTAGGATGTCAGTTTGTAGCTTATAGCAGTTTCTTTGTTCTGCACGATATGGCAATTTCTTTGTTTTGTGCTTATCAAGGATGCTCCAGGCTCCTAGCTACACTTATTGAGGCCAACTTACTCTCCCACTTGTGCTTGTCAAGGATGCCCTGGCTTCTCAGGTCACGATCCCAAGCTAGCAGTTCCCAGATTGACAGAAATTTTCTCTGTAAGTATTTTGGCAGACAACTTTTGTCCGTGTTTTTTCCCCATTATAACCATATCACCTTTATGGTTATTCCAACAGAGTATTTCTTCTCTCTGATGTTAAGTTAACAGCACATAACTCAGAAAATACTGGAAGCTGAATCTATGCAGCTTTATCTATATAATACTTTCATTTTATTTTCATCTTATCATATCCATGATGGTGAACATTCCTGTTAAATCCCTAATTTACAATGTTTTAACATTTAGAGGGCTCACATTAAAGAAACTAAAAAGCAGATATTTACCCCTGTAAATTTACCAATTAGCAAGCCATTCACAGTCAAGTATAGGTACCTTTCTCTACGTGCTAAGAGCACATTTCTATGAAATATCTAGTCAGCTTTCAGCTCCATCATACATTCAGTATTTATAAGGAAAGTGGAAAGAAAAGTTTTGTGGTATATTCACAATAAAGTATCACACAAAATCTCTTCAAATAGTTGTATCATTGAATAATGTTAGCAGTCCTACAGAGAGTCAATAGCACACTAATCCTCCCAGCATTTGTTTTATCACATATTTTTATTTTAATATAACTCTGAGGCTGAAATTGGTATTTGTCTCCAATAGGTCACACACTGCACAAACAAACAAAATACTATGCCTATAATCAAAAGCTTGTATTCTCCTCCCCCCCCAAAAAAAAGACTCAAAGTGTTCATAAAGCTGCATAACATACAATAGAACCATGATATTGACTTTTACATACAGTGTTACTTTAAGCTTCTGTTATTTAGGGAGGGATTGTAATCACTTTTCTCTGTACTTTGCTTCAAAATTAATTCTGTATCTCTTTGGCATCCTTTTTTATCTAATGCCTGTTCACCACAAGGAAAAAGCCACATTTAGTTTATTTCCAACTTAGTAGAAAGGTTCAGATTTTCTGTTAGGGTGAGTCCTGAGGAGGGTGACACAGATGATCAGAGGGCTGAAGCATCTTGCATACAAGAACAGGCTGAGAGAGCTGGGGTTGTTCAGCCTAGAGAAGAGAAGGGTCCAGGGAGACCTTATAGCAAATTTCCAGAACTTAAAGGGGGCCTAAAGGGAAGCTGAGGAGGGTCTTTTTATCAGGGAATGTAGTGATAGGATGAAGGGGAATGGTTTCAAGTTGAAAGAATGTAGATTTACATTAGATATTATGAAGAAATATTTTACCATGAGGGTGGTGACACACCAAAACAAGTTTCCTAGAGAAGTTGTAGAACACCCATCCCTGGATGTATCCAATGTCAGATTGGATGAGGCTTCAAGCAACATGATAAGGGAAAGCAGGCTTTCCCATGGTGAGGGGGTTGGAACCGGATGATCATTAGGGTCCCCTACAACACTAAACATTCTATGATTCTAAAAGGAAACCTTGGTTTAAGTGAGTTTAAAAGAAACAAATAAAAAAGAATCAAAACTTTCTCAAGCTGTAATGAGAGGAGAAAATGAGAAATGTATTATTTTGCTAAGCTGAAACTTGAATGAAAAATCTAATTGTGTTATTTATTTTTCAATTTGTAAATATCTTTCATTTAGCAAATTAGCTTAAAATTAATTGAATTGTTTATATGCTACTAACATAATGTCCTATAGTTATACAGCCAAATCTATCCTTAAAATAATGGATAGATTTTAAATTAGAGTCTGAGACAACACAAATTTCAGCAGATGGAGAATGTCATTGTTAATCATCAAAACAATTAACAAGGAGAATGAAATCAATGCCTGAGCACTTATCTTGTAGAGATTTATGCACCTTTCGCATTGGTTGTGATGTACCCAAATGACACAATCGAAAACTATGACTTCATTCTTTTCAGTAAATGGAAGACTAGTAAATGCAAGAAAAACCTCAAACAAAATAGTAGTTGTTTAACTGACTAGAAACTGGAAATCTGCCTCTACTGGCAATGCCAGTTACATTTTTTTAAATTTGTCCTAAAGCAAAAAGAAAGCCAAACTCTTTTATTTCCCTTGCCTCTATGGTGTGGGATTTTGAACTGTCTTTAGAAAAAAAAGCGATTAAAAAAATGTTTTACTCCAGATTTTCTTGATTGTTCAAAAGCTGTAGTGGACCACAAAGGTTAGAAGCTGCGAACAGACTTTTCTGGAATTAGCAGCAAAGTTTTGGACCCCAGCTCTGGGTACTTTATTGCAGGACACCCTGGAGTCAGTCAGGCATATGAGCCTGTCTCCATGTAGCACAACAGCCAAGGATTTGAAAACAATTATTTGACTGAATAACTTTTTCTGGGGGAAGAAATAATTTAGCTTATTTTTTCCAGCTGGCAAAAAATGAAATTTCCTATGCCATGTAACACTTAATCATTATATCAGTTCATTATTTACTTCAAATGTTTAATTTTGGTTCCTTCTAAATAGGATTCAGGATGATGACAGTGGTCCCTTCCTAACAAGACACATTTCTCTTTGGGTAAAATACCTCTATCATCTCCTTTGTATAAACTGGGAGATTTAAAAATATTGTTCTCACTTTTGTCAAGGTAGATAGGATCTGCTATGAAAATGCGCATTCTAAAATGTCCAATCCAACTTTCAGCTACATAGATACCAAATCTTTACTGTAATCTAGCATAGATTCAGGAATAAATGTCAAGATGAATTCTAGCTGCTGAGTGCATTGCAACAACATTTTGATGTTTTCAGCATTACATAATGCTTACAAGTACTGAGATGATAAGGAAATATTTATTAAGCTCTTTAAATCACCTTGTCATTTAGCACAAATGTAATCTTGACTTTCTTGTATCTTCCAATATTTCTTTTTTTTCTTTGCAAAACCCTAACTGTCCTTCTCTGGAAATTCACGCCACCTCAAGATGTCTCTAGTACAACCTCTCAATCAAAGCAGAGTTGCATCCGATGAAGTTGTTCAGAGCTTTTCAAGCTGGATCTTGAAAACCTCTAGGAAAAGAAACTGCACAGACTCTCTGGGCAACATCTACCCCTCCCCAGCTGTTGTTATGGTGATTTTCATGTCATCCCCCCATTCTGACATCAAGTCAGAATGTCAGCTGTTTCAATTTATAATCACTATCTCTCAACCTCCTTCCATATTANAGAGGAGAAAATGAGAAATGTATTATTTTGCTAAGCTGAAACTTGAATGAAAAATCTAATTGTGTTATTTATTTTTCAATTTGTAAATATCTTTCATTTAGCAAATTAGCTTAAAATTAATTGAATAGTTTATATGTTACTAACATAATGTCCTATAGTTATACAGCCAAATCTACCCTTAAAATAATGGATAGATTTTAAATTAGAGTCTGAGACAACACAAATTTCAGCAGATGGAGAATGTCATTGTTAATCATCAAAACAATTAACAAGGAGAATGAAATCAATGCCTGAGCACTTATCTTGTAGAGATTTATGCACCTTTCGCATTGGTTGTGATGTACCCAAATGACACAATCGAAAACTATGACTTCATTCTTTTCAGTAAATGGAAGACTAGTAAATGCAAGAAAAACCTCAAACAAAATAGTAGTTGTTTAACTGACTAGAAACTGGAAATCTGCCTCTACTGGCAATGCCAGTTACATTTTTTTAAATTTGTCCTAAAGCAAAAAGAAAGCCAAACTCTTTTATTTCCCTTGCCTCTATGGTGTGGGATTTTGAACTGTCTTTAGAAAAAAAAGCGATTAAAAAAATGTTTTACTCCAGATTTTCTTGATTGTTCAAAAGCTGTAGTGGACCACAAAGGTTAGAAGCTGGGAACAGACTTTTCTGGAATTAGCAGCAAAGTTTTGGACCCCAGCTCTGGGTACTTTATTGCAGGACACCCTGGAGTCAGTCAGGCATAAGAGCCTGTCTCCATGTAGCACAACAGCCAGGGATTTGAGAACAATTACTTGACTGAATAACTTTTTCTGGGGGAAGAAATAATTTAGCTTATTTTTTCTAGCTGGCAAAAAATGAAATTTCCTATGCCATGTAACACTTAATCATTATATCAGTTCATTATTTACTTCAAATGTTTAATTTTGGTTCCTTCTAAATAGGATTCAGGATGATGACAGTGGTCCCTTCCTAACAAGACACATTTCTCTTTGGGTAAAATACCTCTATCATCTCCTTTGTATAAACTGGGAGATTTAAAAATATTGTTCTCACTTTGGTCAAGGTAGATAGGATCTGCTATGAAAATGCGCATTCTAAAATGTCCAATCCAACTTTCAGCTACATAGATACCAAATCTTTACTGTAATCTAGCATAGATTCAGGAATAAATGTCAAGATGAATCCTAGCTGCTGAGTGCATTGGAACAACATTTTGATGTTTTCAGCATTACATAATGCTTACAAGTACTGAGATGATAAGGAAATATTTATTAAGCTCTTTAAATCACCTTGTCATTTAGCACAAATGTAATCTTGACTTTCTTGTATCTTCCAATATTTCTTTTTTTTCTTTGCAAAACCCTAACTGTCCTCCTCTGGAAATTCACGCCACCTCAGGATGTCTCTAGTGCAACCTCTTGATCAAAGCAGAGTTGCATCCGATGAAGTTGTTCAGAGCTTTTCAAGCTGGATCTTGAAAACCTCCAGGAAAAGGAACTGCACAGACTCTCTGCGCAACATCTATGCCTCCCCAGCTGTTGTTATGGTGATTTTCATGTCGTCCCCCCATTCTGACATCAAGTCAGAATGCCAGCTGTTTCAATTTATAATCCCTATCTCTCAACCTCCTTCCATATTAAAAGATTAAAAAAACTCCTCTTAGTTGCTGGAAATGTGTTAATCCCTCCCTGTCATCTCTTCTCCAGTTTTCATGAGTTCTCATATTCAGTAACTCTCTTATCTGATGTTTAACATCAAAAACCTAGCAGAAAAGATGTTGTATTAATTTCATCAGCATCACAATGAAACTTCTGCTTTCCATAAATCTTTCAGATATTAGTGAATTATTGTTCCTTTCAAATATTAGGAATAAGATAAAGCAAAGAAGTACATCTTTAAGTTGGTTTTTGTGCCTGAACTTGAAAATATGATGCACCAATGAAGAAGAAATATTTGAGTGTTTGTTTCACTGATGTAAGCATTATTGTCTCTTAGTAGACAGGAGTTCTGCTGCAGACAAAGGGGAATCCACAACTGAGTCCACACATTTCTAAAAAAACCAAAACTGGATATTTTTGTGCTCTTGTCTCCTTTTATATATCAGAGTGACTTTTTGTTTCAATTGTACTTGAAAATCTTGCAGGAAAGGCTGCACTTTAAAACACTTAACTTGAAAAACATAGTATGTAGATAGAGCTCAGGTTATAGGTGTGTGTTATTGATGAATTAGGATAATTTTTCATAACTGTTTGCTTGAGCTTCCCTGTTTTTTTTTTCAGACAAGGACTTACCAGGAATTCATTTCTCTATGTCTGAAATAATTGCAAGAGTTGATGTGCCAACATTAGTTTTACTGGCAAGAATTCTGAGGAATAGTGTTGCTGAATGACAGAAGAGGCACTGGTTTTGAAACAGCACAGGTATATGCACGTTTGCACAATTTTGATATTCAGTCACACTGCATTAAGATATATAACTTTGGGAAAAGAGAGCCTAGATGTCTATTTTAAGTTAAATAGCACAGACCTGAATGCATGATACTGAATGCAGTGGAATATGCACATATTCACAATATAGTGATTTATATTTCCAGCTAATCAAAATACCTCTTACGAGAAAATCACCATTCCATTTTCCAAAGTCCCTTTTTGCATCTTATTTTCTTAGTTACTTTTATCCTGTTACTTTTTTCTTGTCTTGTTGCTTTTGAGTAAATCTAGAAGTTTATCAAGAATAATATTTATTTCCTAGTGTCAGACACATTACAAAGCTGATACTGAATCTTTCTTATCTCTTTATGTGCAGTCATTCCTCTTTTCATTATCACATTGCTAACTTATCTGACTTATTTATAGTGCATTCAAGAAATTTATAAACATAGGAAAATGCAAAATTGGGAAGTCTGCAGACATCCCACATGGTAGAACTTAAAACGGATGCAGTCTTCTTCCTTTCAAATAAACTCTTACAATACATACACAATTTCTTGGCAGTCCTTGATTATATTTAACTTCTCACTTCTGGAGGAGCCAATGGGGAGATCTTTGTCAATCAGCCAGTTATTCCATCATTGCTGATGTCCTGGTCTCCAAAAAAAAGCATCTTCAGGCAGAAAAAAATAAATTAAAATAAAAAATTACATAAGTGCATCAGATGATGAGAAAAAGGCAAGATAAGGATAAAGTTTAAAATCTGATTAGGAAAAGCCCAGTTTGTGACAGACATAAATTTCATATGTGAGAATTAGCTTCAGTACATGACCTAGAACCAAATGAGACAGACAATACCATGAACACACAGCAAAAATTGTACCACATCAAAGCTTACAAATGCCTCTGATAACTGTGTGTGGTTTTCTCCTGTTTCCCCTAAGCCACCCCGTTACAAATTCCTCACTGTCAATGTTGCTTGTAAATTGAAGACCAATGAAGATAAACTAAGTTTGAACAGGCTCTTTAAACGTGGCCTCAAATACTTTGGCAAGTCAGTAGGACCACAGACAGGTTTTTCTGTCTTAGAACTAAGCAGATAGAAGGCCATGGCAAAGTAATAATGAGTAACTGCTGCTGTGCTAATTAGAAGTCAAGTTGGAGTTTAATGCTTTAATCAGACTGTAAATAAGTAAAGAAATATGTAGAAAAGCCACCAATAGCTCTTGTGGTGACACTTGTACAGATGGTTTGGGCACTGAGGATGGCATATTTATACATATTTATGTGCATATTATCCTGACGTGAAGAATACAATATTTTCTGCACTTCACTTTGCCTCTGAGATATTACCTTGCCCAGAGGCAAAGAAGGAAATCAGAGAACACTGCTAGAGGAACATCTGAATCTCTCTGAGTAACCTCCCAGCAAGTGACTAAACACAGCAGACAGGTTATTCCCCATGAAGAAGGCCTAGTACTCAATTGTATTAGAGAGGTTCTTTAATATCCTGGTTTAGAGAATGTGGGAAGAGAACATTAAACTCCGCCTTACACGTTCAGTACAAATCCCTGGCAGGCAGAGAAAAAGAGGGAGCAGCTGCTCCTAGCAGATTTTCTCTCTGAACTCATGCATGGGACTAATCTGGATCTACTAGGGCTGTGGACATATGTTACAAAGAAAGGCATGGTCTACTCTTTTAATAAATTTATGTAGATGACTTGTTCTACATGGCTAAGACATCTTACCAGCATACAGTTTGGGATACTTTGAATTACTCTCACAAGTGATCAGGAACCTGTTGTGTTAAGAGAAGGGACTGATTCCTCGACAAATCCTCCTCCAGGTGGCTTGGGAGAGAGTTTCCAATCAGAACTTAAGATATAGTCCTGGCTTCTTTACCAACCACTAATAAATAATAAGTAAAAGATAAAAGACAGAGTTTCTGTAGGCAGCATTGAAAGAAGTTAATACATTTTTCTTAGCCAATTATCATAGGGATATACTAACTGTCCAAACAACTGGGCAGAAGAAGGATGTTGCATAGATCAGACAAAATCTGAACTTAAAAGAAAAAAAAAAGAATCATATGAAATTACCATCTTAATGATCCATCTTTCTATAGTTTCATCAGACTGCTAAACCTGAACCAGGTTTTTTTGTGATATTTTTGTAGAAAAGAATTTTGTCATAAAATGTCATGATAACTTTGTCTACATGTACATGTGTGTTTGAGTCCTTTGAAACTAAGGCTCAGGTTCACGGACTTGGGAAATCCCTTATTTGTAGGTAACTAGTCATACAAACTCCTGCCTGACAAAGAAGCGCAAATTTAGGAAAGTCCTCATGGGGATCTCTTCACTGGGACCAGAATAGAATGTTAAAGTCAGGATTTAGAAGGATGGGCACTGAGAAACCTCTGGTGCTGTCAACGGTTTCCTTTGTCATCCTTTATAGGGATGTGTGTGCATATAGAGTAATAAATGCTAAAGGAGTAGATAAGCACTGTAAATTGCTTCTTGCTGTAGCTTTTTCCATCACCCCTTAACAGGTGCTCATCAGTATTTTGGACTTATATACAAAACAAAACTAGACATGAGGAAAGGGTTTTGCCTGAATGCAGTTTTATGCAGCCGTCCTCAACCAGCAATTTTACTGTCTTGTAATTCCACTTTTGTAGTACTATACATGGCAAATATCTAAAAAGTTGGGTTTCAGTTTATCACTCATTTTTTGATTGAATTAATGGAATTTAACCTCATTTTACAGTAGATTTTCTGTCAGTTTTCAAAACATAAGTTTAGTAGTCACTAGACAATAACAGTTGTTTAATAACATAATTAGTTAGGCTTTGATTTGCAAGACATATGACTTGAGACTATATGATTTCCAGTATTCCAGTAATTATTTTTAATTTAGGCTATAAAACTTCCCTGTCATATTAATCAGTAAGGCTGGGAAAGAAGCCAAAGACACAGTTTAACTTTTTATGATTAAAAGAATATTTTTTTCCAAACTCTGTCCAACTCCTGCTTTCGTAGACCATTTTCTATGCAGATACTTCAGTATTAAGTCTGTGAAACCTAATTAGTTCATGTTTAAAATGAAATAGTATCTAGGAAGCAATGTCTAGACCATGTCTTCCATGGACCAGCTGCTCCACAGACACAGTCTGAGAAAGTTTAAAAGGCTCCAGTTCCAATGCAGCAAAATGAGGGACTCGGCAAAGCAAGGTCTTGTAAAAATCCAGCTTTGAAAGAGTTGGTTGAATTCAGCAGGTGTCAACAAAACCAAGGTTTGTAGCATTTCATGTCCTGCTTTTAAAAGTGTGTTTTAATATCTTTCTCAGCTAAAGAGCGTTCCCTTACATTTATTGTACGCACCTACTTCACCAATGTTTGTTGCTCTTAATCTTATTGCACCTCAGCTTTGGTTTCCCTCAGCTAAACAATAATGAAAATCCCCACAACTACTTTTTATTATTATTTGCATGAATAGCATCTATTTTTCAGGAAATACTAAATATCAAGGACTGAACTTTTGGTTTTAAGTGAGCAGCTCCTCATTGTTACTTCAGGATGTACAGATGACAGACCTTTCCTTCAGCTCATTCAAACACAGCATTCAGAGAGGCTATTTCTTCTGTGCAAGAGAAATTTGATGTGTTGAGATGAGAATTTTTATGTCAGCTAACGCTATTTGTTTTAAACAACCCACAGGAAACAACTACTCTGGATCTGGATCAGAACTGTTCAATTTACTTTGTGAGGTTTTCAGCACTTAAAGAATGTAAAAGAAGACTCCAATTCCTTGCACAGGAAGAAAGCACCACTTTTGATGCATACTGATGTATCAATTTTTAAAAAATATAATCATAAATACATTTTGAGGTGAACAACTGTTTTTTTAGTGCTAAACTTAGAGAAAACAATAAGTGTTTATTTGCACAGGTATGGATCCTGACCAGAAGCCAGGTAAAGCCAATTGATTCATGTGGAGCAAATTTGAAAATTGAGCAGAACTCTACCTACAAATGCATCGTTTCCATCCATTCCCACACTGCTCAGCTGCAATTTTTCTGAGCCCACTGCACAAGAGGAAAGTGTTATTTACTCATGCAAAGTTTAAGCAAGTTGATTTGATGTACTGACACTCCCTCATTCACTCACACACTAACACTCACTTACTCACAAGCAGTATACATGTACTCCCAGGCAGTTTGCCCATAGATAACAGCAGACAATTGCAGTTAAGATGTCTCTGGGCCTTTTCTTGTTTGGTAATGAGGAACTAGTGTTTGGATAGATCTTTAATTTCCTTTAGGAAGTCTTGGCTGTGATAAGGTCTCCCTTAAAAGGAGGCCTTATGAGGAATGGCT
>WAAB01024522.1:0-10359 GCA_013389865.1 Piaya cayana | reverse complement strand
GAGCCTCAACATCCTTCTCACCATTATCTCTATATTAAATGAAAGATCAGTGCTGAAGGAAAGTCACTTGCATTTCCATTGCGAAGTAGAGAACAGAATCACAGCTACAACAGGTCCGCAAAGGAGCTCATGGAAACGCCTCACAAGTTTTTAGAATGTTGTGTTACAGCTGAATGAAAAGAATTTTCAAATTATTCATTATTTTCTAATTCTAAGAGGTTTTCACCAAACCAAAATCAATTGGAATGGATAGTTATTGGAGGGAATCTTTGGTTACCACCCCTCCCGGGTCCAAATCTCAAACATCCATCGCAATATCGAGGAGGAGGCAGCAAACATATTCCTGTTTAACACACAAAAGAGAGGCAACCGCTTGCCATAGCAACCGCCGTCAGGTAGGACAGGCGCTGAGGTACGGGGCTGCTCGCCGCTCACCTCTTCATTACCCAGGGCTGCACGTGGCACCGATTTCCCTCAACGTCGGAAACCGAGCTATTTGTCAATCGGATTGTTTGCATCCCGGCTCTAAATTGCCAGAAGAAGATTGCAAGTGTGCCGTTTCTGAATCCAGGCGTGCACCTTTCCTGTCAAAACCGAGGCTTTCTCTCCAATAAAAAGGCTTTTCCCCGCTGTAAGATGCGTTATTAGTGCTTGTCGCTTTGTGGAAGTATCAGGGATGCAGGATTTATAGGATTGAGGCTAAACGGATGTCGCTGGTTTTCTCCTCTTGCAGATGAAAACTCCTCCTTTTCATTTTATTTCCTATAACTGGAGACAAAAAAGCAGCTCTTGTCCCTTCTCCCATCTCCTCCATCCACCCAAGTTACACCACTGCCAAACCTGTGAAACATGTTCTTACGGCAGCCTCCTAGCTGCGTATCGCATCCCTACAACAAATATGTTAGTGCGGCGGCCTCGGAGCTGCGCGTCACGGAATCACAACAGACGTGTTACTACGTTAACCTGAATGTTTCACTTAGCTTCTCCGAAAGACCTGCCTGGAGGTGCTATGTTTCATAGCATCATGGAATGGTTTGGGTTGGAAGGGATCTCAAAGCCCATCCAGTGCCACCCCTGCCATGGGCAGGGACACCTCCCACTGGATCAGGGGCTCCAAGCCCCATCCAACCTGGCCTTGAAGCCCTCCAGGGATGGGGCAGCCACCCCTGCTCTGGGCAGCCTGGACCAGGGCCTCCTTACCCTCATCGTGATGAATTTCTTCCTAACGTCTAATCTGAATCTTCCCCCTTCCCATTTAAAGCCACTCCTCACTGTTGGAAAGAAAACCTCCCCAGCTTTCCTGTAGCGTTTACAGTCCTGGAAGCTGCTCTAAGGTCTCCCTGGAGCCTCCTCTCCTCCAGGCTGAACAACCCCAACTCATTCTGTCTTCGTCATAGAGGTGCTCCAGCCCTCAGATCATCTTTGTGGCCTCCTTTGGACTCATTCCAACAGTTCCATCTCCTTCTTATGTTGGGGACTTCAGAACTGGACACAAGACTCTAGATGGGCTGTCGCGAAAGCCGGGGAGAGGGGCAGAATCCCCTCCCTTGCCCTGCTGGGTTTTCAGCTGTGGTGGTTTTCACTTGGTATATTGTGAAGAGTGAAGGGGCTGGAGAACAGGCCTGATGAGGAACGGCTGAGAGAGCTGAGGGTGTTTATCGTGGAGAAGAGGAGGCTGAGGGGAGACCTCATTGCTCTCTGCAACTACCTGAGAGGAAGTTGTGGAGAGGAGGGAGCTGGGCTCTTCTCCCAAGGGACAGGATGAGAGGGAATGACCTCAAGCTCCACCAAGAGAGGGTCAGGCTGGAGATTAGGAGGAAGTTTTTCACAGAAAGGGTCATTGCGCACCGTTAGAGGCTGCCCAGAGAGGGGGTTGAGTCACCTTCCCTGGAGGGGTTTAACGGACGGGTGGACGAGGTGCTGAGGGACATGGGTTAGTGATTGATGGGAATGGTTGGACTTGATCCAGTGGGTCTCTTCCAACCTGGTGATTCTATGATTCTATGATTCTATGATTGTGTTGTCAGGCCATTATAATGCATTTTTTAAAGTTACATTGATATGGCCAATTCACAGAATCCCCAGCTTGGAAAAAACCTTTGAGATCATCAAGTCCAATTGTTCCTGTCCACTGCTAGACCTTGTTCCTAAGCATTTCATCTCCCCATCTTTTTAACGCCTCCAGGGATGGGAACTCAATCACCTCATTGTCATCCAGAAGAACATCAGACTTGGGAAAGGCCACGTGTTCCTTCATAGAATCATCGAATCACTAGGTTGGAAAAGACCCACTGGATCAAGGCAGTGGTGGAAGGGAAGAACTACTCTTCTTGTTTTCTTGTGTCACATGCTGTGTTTTACCTTCATTTTTGCCAGATACCATCTAGGAAATACTCAGATGACAGATATGAATTCTAATCAGCGAGGAAGCAAGATTATGATTTCCAGCAGCTCTGTGATGGCTTTAAAGCAGATGTTTTAGTCGTGCCTGCCTGCTCTCTGGTATTGTAGCAGTTAAATTTTAGCATGAGGATCATACATTTTCAGCACGCAGGCAGCTAAATATTACTTTTTATTTAAACAATGAAATACGCTGAGGTCCTCCTGTGGAATCAGGAGGCGAGAAGCTATTTTCACTACTCTGAGACTGAATGAACGAGCGAGCGTTCTGCATTTCCCCAAGCGGAGCCGCATTCGCTCTTCCCATCCACGGTCCCCGTCCCCACCCAGCTCCTTCCCGAGCGCCTGGTCCAGCGCGAGCGCTCCTCCAGCCGCAGAGATTAGGGCCCCGATGTAGGTTAAGACTAATCCAGCAGAAATACACAAATCGGCTCCCTGATCTGATTCCCCGGGCCAGCGTCAGGAGCAGAGGGAGCAGCCTCCTGGCCCGCAGCAGGAGCAACCGGGAAGGAGATGTTGGGGTTGAGCCCTTTGACGTGAGTGAGGGGCTGCACCCACGGGCATTTCCTCCTCTAGAACAGTCACGGGAAGATGAAGAAGTAAAGAAAACTTCTCATGTCCCCATAATTTTCTGCTGAGGAGGCAACAGAGCCCTGACTTGAGCCAGGTCTTCTGAGTCGATTGAGGTTCCAGATCTACATTGAGAAAACCTGAAGATCCTGTCACCCTAGTCGTCAGGCTGAGTTATGCAAAGATGTTTTCACCAACTGTTGATGCTGATTTATAAGAATAAAATTAATAGGAGACTGTTCAGGCTGAGTTAATGATTCTCCATTGCGTGTTCAAGTCCCAGGATTTGGTTTAGTTTGTTTTAGGTGAAAAATCTCCAAGGCATTTTAGGGAGAATTGCCTACAAGTCTGAAATCTACTTGGAGTGATACCAAAGTTGCTTATGCTGGATGTAAGGAGGAGATTCTTCCTGATGAGGGTGGGGAGGCCCAAGTTGCTCAGAGCAGGGGCGGCTGCCACATCCCTGGAGGGGTTCAAGGGCAGGTTGGATGGGGCTTGGAGCCCCTGATCCAGTGGGAGGTGGAAATGGATGGGATTTGAATTCCCCTCTAGCCTAAACCATTCCGTGATTCTATGATCTTCTCAAGAATAACTCATTTTAAAAGTCCTCATATCAGTTTTCTGACTGTGTGGGCTCTGGATTTATAGCCTTAAATTCTGTGGAAGTTTGAAGCACTGGGAGATGCAACCAGAGCTGGACACTGTCCTTGGACAGTAGGGTCATCTGACTTGGCATTCGTGGTCAGTGAAGAAAGATCCTTCTACAGAACAAGTCAGAACAGCTTTATGTAGGACCAGATGAGATTCATTTATTTTCAATCACACTTAGGACTCTGCCTTTCCTCCTTGACTACTGACTACTGGTGGTAAATGGTGTTAACTCCAGCTGGAGACCAGTGACAAGTGGGGTTCCCCAGGGCTCAGTGCTGGGTCCAGCCCTGTTCAATGTCTTCATCAATGACCTGGATGAAGGCATCAAGCGCTCCCTGAGCAACTTTGCAAATGACACTGAGCTGGGTGGAAGTGTGGATCTGCTGGAGAGTCGGGAGGCTCCAAAGGGATCTGAACAGGCTGGATCCATGGGCTGAGACCAATGGGATGAGGGTTAACAAGGCCAAATGGCGGGTCCTGCACTTGGGGCACAACAACCCTGAGCAGCTCCAGACTGGGAGAAGCNCGGCTGAGAGAGCTGGGGGTGTTTATCGTGGAGAAGAGGAGGCTGAGGGGAGACCTCATTGCTCTCTGCAACTGCCTGAAAGGAGGTTGTGGAGAGGAGGGAGCTGGGCTCTTCTGCCAAGGGACAGGGGACAGGACGAGAGGGAATGGCCTCAAGCTCCACCAGGGGAGGTTCAGGCTGAAAACTGGGAGGAAGTTTTTCCCAGAAAGGGTGATTGGGCAGTGTCAGAGGCTGCCCAGGGAGGGGGTTGATTCACCTTCCCTGGAGGTGTTTAAGGGACGAGTAGATGAGGTGCTGAGGGACATGGGTTAGTGTTTGATGGGAATGGTTGGACTTGATGATCTGGTGGGTCTCTTCCAACCTGGTGATTCTGTGATTCTTCTGGGAGCGCTGAGGTAAACTCACATGTTCTGTTCAACGTTTGCTTTTCAGAGTGCACCCACAGTTTCTGTTAGAGGAAGCGTGCGGCCTACGTGAAGCACAGGTACTGATAACTTGTCTTCTGCAACTCTTTTAATACAATCTGTATTTTATTGCAGGAAGAAGAGGCTTTATCAGNATAGCGATTATTGAAACTATAATCAGACCAGATGCTTGTGAACGACGCTTTTGCCACGTATTCTAGCATGGAGCCCATGGCTGTGATTTGGAATAAGCTCGTGGAGGAGAGTTTTTCAGTTACGGGAAGAAAAAAAACTGAGAAACAGCCCTGAATTGTGCTGATTGGCTTAGAATAAATATATTTAAAACCCACCTGAAGAAAGAAGGGACCGTGCTGGCTGTCGTTCCCTTTCACCACTCATTTGTGACCGTGCGCACTTGAGAAGTTGTTGAGGTTCTTTCCGTTTACCCGCAAATCATTTTTTTGTTATTTTTCCTCATGAAAAATAGAGCGTCTGTAATTTTCGAGGCATCCAGCCCCACTGTTGTAAGAACACTGGGTGTCTCTGAAGGGATTAGATGGGGACAGGATTTTTTTAATCTGTTAGCACAGCCTTGTTATGTAAATAGAAAGCTCACAAAGGGAACGAGACGGCACATGCTCGGAAAAAACAGATGTCTCTGCCCCAGAAATACACTCTCCCTTCCAGTGCTGCGACTTGGGGTGAACTCTTCGGGAGGTTTATTGTTATGGATATGTATGCGAGCGCGAAAACAAACATCTCGTAGTCGCCGTGTAAGCCCCTGCGCTTATCTCCGAGCGATAAAAATAAACTGGGCTGCTCACGCGCGGCGCGGGGCTGTTTGATAACAGCGGGGACAGGCTGGGACTGTCACCTCCTCTCTTCAGCAGGAGAGCGTGCGAGTATCGGAGCTTTTGCGTCAAGCATCCATAGTTTTAATTGAAAAGGAAAAAAAAACCACTTTTGCAGTCTTACAAACGCTTGTTTTTAGTTCTTTGTCGCAAAACCTGATAGGCAGAGAAGGATAGGAGGGTTGATTAAAAGGAGAATAAACACGCAAGACTTGCAGGAGGGGGAAAAGTAATGCGGAGCCTGTTGAATGAGCCAAAAAAATTGTGTTGCCTCACCATATGGAAACCCTTTGATCATCACCAGCAGCCTTGGGGGTTATAAACCTGGACGCTGTGGCTGCTGTGCGGGGCTGGCCGGGTCACAGAATCACAGAATCACCAGGTTGGAAGAGACCCATCGGATCATCGAGTCCAACCATTCCCATCAATCACTAACCCATGTCCCTCAGGACCTCGTCTACTCGTGCCTTAAACCCCTCCAGGGAAGGTGAATCAACTCCCTCCCTGGGCAGCATATTCCAATGCCCAATGACCCTTTCCGTAAAAAACTTCCTCCTAATCTCTAGCCTCACGGCACAGGCGTAATTAAGGTAACGTCTGCTTTTTCAGCAGAAGCTTTAATTACATTTTTCTCGTGCGTTTCCATCTCTAAACGCCTGGAGGGGTTCAAGGCGAGGTTGGACGGGGCTTTGGTGCCACTTGATCCAGTGGGAGGTGTGACAACATTTATCATCTATTTATTGCTGGTATTTTATTTAGGTATAAAATCATGGAATGGTTTGGATTGGAAGGGACCTTGAAGCCCACCCAGTGCCACCCCTGCCACGGGCAGGGACACCTCCCACGGGATCAGGGGCTCCAAGCCTGGTATTGGTTCCAGTCACAACCAGCCTGCCCTTCTTTAAAAGCAATATTGTTAAGTTTTATGCTACAGAGTAATTAGATGAGGGCTTAGAAATAGATCCAGAAAAGTAAAATCATAATGTTTGGCCCATTTTTTAGTTTAAATAATGCAACTGTCCCAACAGATGTAACGTGGGGCGCCAGAGTTCCTCAGATGAGGAGAGTGAGACAAGCAGCCAGCCTCGATGGACATAGCCCATTCTCAAGATCTAATCAGGAGACTCTAAAGCAAAGCTGAAAGCACGTCAACAATTAAAAGGAGCCTAAGGATCCCCAAGGTAACTCGAAGCAAGACCATGAGGAGAAATGTAGGTAAGTACTCAAATGGACCTCAGTGTGTTTCTTCACCTGAGGAACTTGATTTTATGCTGATAATTCTAGGCTGTGGTAGTAAAGATCGTTACAGAATGTGTTATAGAATCATAGAATCATTTGGGTTGGAAGGGAACCTCAAAGCCCATCCAATCCCACCCCTACCAGGGGCAGGGACACCTCCCACTGGATCAGGGGCTCCCAGCCCCACCCAACCTGTCCTGGAACCCCTCCAGGGATGGGGCAGCCACCCCTGCTCTGGGCAGCCTGGGCCAGGGCCTCATTGTTCTCGTAGTGAAGAAATTCCTCCTCTGTCTAGTTCAAATCTGTCCCTCTCCAGTTTATACCCATTCCCCTTCATCTTATCACTCCAAACCTTTGTGATCAGCCACTTCCCAGCTTTCTTGCTGCGCCTTCAGGTACTGGAAGGTCGCTGTAAGGTCTCCTCGGAGCCTTCTCTTCTCCAGGCTGAACAACCCCAACTCTCTCAGCCTGTCCTCATATGGGAGCTNCCAGCACCCAAGGTCCTTCTCCTCAGGGCCACTCTCAATCACATCATCCCCCAGCCTGCACTGGGACCACGGATTGTCCCGACCCAGGTTTCATAGAATCATAGAATCACAGAATCATAGAATAACCAGTTTGGAAGAGACCCACCGGATCATCAAGTCCAACCATTCCTAACGCTAAACCATGTCCCTCAGCAGTGATACAATACAAAATACTTGACCAGTATAAAAAAAACTAATCAGAATAACAACAATCTCTGACATTTAATGGTGTTGAGGTAGAAATGTAAACAACTCAGCAATTCGCTGCTTTGTGCAAGAGAGACGGGGGCACCTGTACATGGACCCTTTGGATGACAACAAAGAGGGAAAAAGTGTTCTTGACCTAGATTTAAGAGATTGTATTGAAGCTGCATTCGAAGCTGGGTATTATAATGCTAAGGAAACTGCCGTTTTGTGACAGCGTGATTCATCCACGGCGTTAGTCAGAACTGGTAGTAATATATTTTTCCATAATTAAACAATCAAATTCCAGTTTTCTGTATCAGAAAATAGTCAGCGCCGTTCTTGACCTAGATTGTCTCGGAGTAGCAAAGTGGGGCTGCCTTGCCCTGAGCCACCGCCAGACCTCAGCTGGAAAAACATAAACCAAAATCGTCTTATTCTTATGCATTTCCCCAATCAAAATATAAGGTTGTGCCATGTCAACAACCAGCAGATGGAGGAGAGGAATGTCCTAGGAAGCTCAAAGTACGCGCTAGGAAACCGAGCTATAAATACCAGGCTAATTCCAGAGCTTTAAGATTTCTCCAAAGCTTTGTTAAATCCGTCCAGAAAAGGCTGAAGAGATCCCTAAGCTGAAGCGCCCCGGTTGAAGAAGTGGGTACGCTTTTATTTTTAAATAAAACCGTGTTAATCTGCAAAGGGTTGTTTGGAGATCTTAACGAGGCGCTGTGGTGTCTGTACTAGGGCCCTTTGCTTCAAAATAAGGTTCTTAGAGTGCTTTTTCGTTCTTTTTGGTGCTTTCTTCTTCAGAGGAAATACAGAATTCTGTCTGATCACCTCTGATCCCGTTTGTAGAGCATTCACACAGAATTTTTGATATTCACAACTCCATTTCAAGCAGTATTTTTTTAGAGAGCTTTCCTCTTCAGTATCACAGACTCACAGAACATCCTTAGTTGGGAGAGAGCCACAGGGACCATCGAGTCCAACTGCTGTCCCTGCACAGGACACCCCAA
This sequence comes from Piaya cayana, assembly GCA_013389865.1. Lineage (NCBI taxonomy): Eukaryota > Metazoa > Chordata > Aves > Cuculiformes > Coccyzidae > Piaya > Piaya cayana. The sequence continues at coordinate 1,992 of WAAB01024522.1, read as the reverse complement.
CACTCTCACCGTCTGTCTGAGGGCCTTGGTCAAATGCTTCTGGAATACAGAATCACGGAATCACTGGGTTGGAAGAGACCCATCGGATCATCGAGTCCAACCATTCCCACCAAACCCTAACCCATGTCCCTCAGGACCCNTCCCCAGCTTCGTTGCTCTTCTCTGGACTCACTCCAGAGCCTCAACATCCTTCTTGTGCTGAGGGGCCCACAACTGACCCCAGGATTCGAGGAGCGGTCTCACCAGTGCCGAGTACAGAGGGAGAAGAACCTCCCTGGCCCTGCTGGTCACACCGTGTCTGATCCAAGCCAGGATGCCATTGGCCTTCTTGGCCACCTGGGCCACTGCTGGCTCATGGTCAGTCAGCTGTCGACCAACACCCCCAGGGTCAGGCTTGGGGCCACAACTGCTCCCTGGATTGCTGCACCCATGCTCCACCACCCTCTGAGGGAAAATCCTTTTCCCAGTGTCCAACCCAACCCCTCTCCTGGCACATCTTCCTGCCACTGCCTCAGGTCCTCAGGTCACCAGCAAGAAGAGCTCAGCGCCTGCTCCTGCTTGTCTTGTGAAGAAGCTGAACTGCGATGAGGCCTCCCATCAGTCTCCTGTTCTCCACACTGAACAGGACAAGTGACTTCAGCCACCACTCACACAGCTTCCCAGTAGCTTGAGATCCTCTTCATAGTAGAATCATGGAAAAGTTTGGGTTGGAAGAGACCTTAAAGATCATCCAATTCCATGAGCAGGGACATGTCCAACTAGGTCAGGTTGCCCAAGGCTCCATCCAACCTGCCCTTGAGAGAGTACTAGAGAACCTAGCAGAGATTGGTAAGACAAGAGCAGTTTTCTTCAGTTGGACTTTACGAAAATTTACAAGAACTTTTGATATTTTTTTTTCCTTTACATTTGTAAATTGTACCTACAGAACCTAACGCCGTGGCTATATTTAGAAATATTTGGTTTTCTGACTTCCATAATTAATATTCTAAATTCTCAAAAGTGACCTTTGGGGTCTCGTGGCATTCCAAGAAGGAGGTTAGACTCCTATTGTAATTGAATTTAGTGAATCTGTAGCGCAAACAGGTTCTGAGACCTCTAAGAAAACCTGGATTGCAAGTTGATCTTCATTCCTAGAGTGCTGAGAATTCTTACAAGCAGCATAAAGTATCGGTGCCTGACACAGGACTCGGTACATGTTCACTGTCGATGAGAGGTGGTGTGAGGATGTATTGAGCGGTGCTGGACTCTGCCCTTTGAAGGAAATGAGTGTTGGCCTTTTCATAGTGGAATCATAGAATAGTTTGGGTTGGAAGGGACCTTAAAGATCATCCCGTTCCAACCCCGCTGCCATGGGCACCTCCCACTGGATCCATCCCCATCCAACCTGACCTTGAACCCCTCCAGGGATGGGGCAGCCATAACTTCCCTGAACAACCTTTATCAGGGCTTCACCACCCTCATTGTGAAGAATTTCCTCCTAATATCCAGTCTTAATCTTCCCTTCTCCAATTTATACCCTTTCCTCCTCATCCTATCTCTCTGTGCCTTTGTAAAGAGCCCCTTCCCAGCTTTCTTGTTGTCTGCTACAAGGTCCCCGTGGAACCTTCTCTTCTCCAGGCTGAACAACCCCAACTCTCTCAGCCTGGTCTCATGTGGGAGGTGCTCCAGCCCTCGCTTCATCTTTGTAGCTGCCTCTGGACCCACTCCCAACAGCTCCATCTTCTTATGTTGGGGATTCCAGAACTGGATACAGTACTCCAGGTGGGAGTGTTTTATCATCATAAATACAGATGTTTCATTTCCTAGGAGCCAGGCTGCCGTCTTTACAGTTTATTAGACAACGAAATTTATCCTCATTAAGGTGTTGGTGTGAAGACATCTGATAATGTCATAAAAATTCATCCCCAAAGTAGACAGACACTAACATTTAGGGACTTTACTTACTTTAATAGGCTACAAATCTTTTGCTTTTCTTAAAACTAAATCTCTGTG
>WAAB01024521.1:14178-44214 GCA_013389865.1 Piaya cayana | reverse complement strand
TTCTGTGATTCTGTGAAATCTACGCTAACGGCATCTTGAAACTATTCCGATGAAGTTCAATGACTTCTGAAACATGCTAAAACAAGGGTCAGTTGGATTAAGGGGAGGTAACTCTCTACCACTGCTTTCCATGGTAGCCCAAGAGTTTTGTAAAAGCATTTTAAGCACAGAGATGTTCACTGAATGCTGGCCATGAAGCTTAGCACTTAGTGATAAATGTTACTCTAGACAAATGCTACCCAGGAGGTCAACCACAAAGTCATCTCACACTGCCCAACAATCAGCTTGAGAAGAGCTCTGCCTGCAGCAGTTAACTACCTGACTCAACTGAGGTGAATGAAGACACTTCCTTGGAATCCCAGATCAGTCTTTTCACAGTCTTCTGAGTGATGTCCTCAGTCAGCTGTGGCTACAGAAGAGCACCCTCTGTGCATGCCATGGTGTAAGGACACGACCCACAGAAGTGAGGACAGAAGTGCTAGTTATCCACCAACAAAGCTGAAATGCTCCATGCTCCCTGGAAATATCCCTAACATGCATGCAATCTTTAATGAGATCTGCTAACTAGAGCCAAAACCTCCTTGTGGAAAAGAGGCAGCAACCCCCAGAGCAGCTGTCCTGAGCTGCTATGTGCTCAGAAGAGCTTCACACACATCCTGGAGAGTGTCAAGGAGCTGCTGGACCAATGACACGTCTTGGTAAGTTTCAGCAGATGCTAAGACCTAGTGATTTTTTTAAAGAAAATGAAGGTCTGTTCTGTGAACATGACTAACAAAGACTTAACAAAGACTACCAGGTGAGAGCACTGAGCTCCCTTGATGCAGGATGATGAGAAAACTAGCTTAGGGCAATTCCAAGTTCCGTCTTTATGGAAGAATCTGGGCAGACCAGAAGATAAGTTTTGTGATAGTAATGAGTGCCTTTGTCAGGGACCCGCAGACAGCTGATGTCCAGCAGATGACTGTGAACAGCAAAATTAGAGCAATGGGTCTTAAAGTAAGCCTTAACAGGAGGTGAAAATAAGGAGCCACACGTGAAGGCATCAGACTTGGACCTTAACATCAGGCATCTGGGTGCTAAAATAAGTATCACATACCATGAGTGGCTAAGGAAAACCAGAACAAAACACCTTATGCATGACAGGTACCACATCACAACTATTATACTGCCTGTCTCATGCTGAGCTACAACTTGTTTTCCGTCATGTAAAATAATGAAGAGACTAGAAGGTGCAACTACAACCTTTGATTCTTTACCTTAAGGTGCTCAGTCTTCATTTTTCACTTAGAGGTGTTTTAAAAATTAAAAAAGATAAAAGTTTAAGCCTGACATATTACAAGAACACACCACTGTTTAAAACACAAACACAGTTAACATCAGAAAAGCCACACCCAAAAAGGTTATTTAAAATTTTTGTGATTAACTTCTTTAAATAATAATGTAACTTTATCTTCCCTTAAGTCTTTAGGACGCTTGTAGAATACCTAACAATAGACCTGAATCAAGGTTCACAGTGAGTCTTCTAGCAAAACAAGCTCATCTGGATTGCTATTTAAAGTATGTCTTGTGCTGGAAGCATTAAAAACTCCATGACTTTCAAGTCTGTGTTGTACTTCACCTTCCTCCACCAACAAGCAATCTCATTGAAATGAAACACAACTCACTGAAAACAATATTCCAAACAACAAAAGCAACATAATGCCCTCTCCCTCTTTTATAGCTCTCTTCTGTATATAAACATTATGCAGACCCAGGGTCAGGCAGTTTAGACAGTAGCAGGACTCCTGTTATAGCTTCTGTACATTTTAACACCTGGCTCCCGCTAGTGACCAGTTGAATTCACCAAAACCAAACCTAACTGTTCAAAGCACAAAATTGAAGAACAACCTGTCAGGTTGAGAAATGTGCAGTTGCAAACATCTAACTCCCACAAACATGTACAAACATACACTCTAGGTGGCAGCAGAACACTAATCTGCTGATTTTCTTTCAGCACAGAAATCTTAAAAGGGCAGATGTTTAATCAAAGAGGCAAATAAAAGTATCTGATATATCTGTATATCTGCAAAATAAAAACTAACTTGTATATCAGCAAATGTTGTAGGCATGGTAACACTAATCCGCTAAGCAATTTTTTTATTTTAATGTTTCACTTTCTGCATACTTAATATTTAAAGAACAGCTTTCTAATTGCCCTGCACCAGAAAACAGATGTTCTGGCATTTTGCACACAGTCTGCATTTTAAAATCTCAATCTTGTCCCAGAAATAGCAAGGAGTTACAGCATTACCACAAAGGCCAGTGAAAATCAGCAATCATATGCTTGACTGAATTACAACACTATGTTAAACATGCTCATTAATTAGTTGTGTTCAACTCTGAAAGTTTTTACCTGTTTCTGTTTGCAAATTTTCTGATATTCGAAAACAATGCAGTTTGCTGAAGTTGCGAGAAAATAATTGCACACAGCTTGGCGGAAGAATCATATTCCTCAATCTCCCAAAAGTACACTCTCGTGTGACAATTACGTAGCATGCAGCATGAGCCTACAAACAGAAGCATCAATTAAGAATTCAGTGAGACACAAAGAAAGTAGATTTATTTATAATAAAATATGTATAGGAATTACAAAACTCAGGCTAGATATATACAGACCTTTCATAAACCACTTTCATTAAATGAGTGACTCCTTTTTCACCCTAGATTTTCATTTGTTGAATTCATTTTTTAATATAATCTTAAAGAAGTTGTAACATGTGAACAAAGTTTTGGTCGGAAACCCTGCATCTTCCATTCTATATAGCAGTTTACTGGGGAAAGTGGGAAAGGTAGGTAGGTTACACTCAATAGCTCGAATACAACAATATCTACCTACAGAGCTGCACCTGCTTGCAGATGCAGAGGGAACACACTTCTTGGAGTTTTATCCCACAACACGACAGGCAACTTTCTGCCTTTATAATTCTGTGAGATCTGCCATTATTGAAAACACATACTTCTGTACAAGCGTCCATGCAGCATGTCATGTTTATTACACTACTCTCAAAGACAGTCCCTCCCACTTCAGAGTGAAATTATGAATCAGATTACAAATACAAAACACTCAATTTTTAAAAAAATTAAAGTATTCAAATCATACCTGAAATACTGCATAGCCTCAAGAGTTTCATTTTAGAATATTATTACACAGAGTACTTCATCTTCCATTTAGTGGAAAATTGATGATTTTTACATACACTTCTCAATTCCTACCCCATCTTGTGCTACTTCGCACTTTCATCATCTTTCAATAAAAGGCAGCACTAAGCGGATAGAATCATAGAATCATAGAATCACCAGGTTGGAAGAGACCCACCGGGTCATCGAGTCCAACCATTCCCATCAAGCTCTAACCCATGTCCCTCAGCACCTCGTCCGCCTGTCCCTTAAACCCCTCCAGGGAAGGGGAATCAATCCCCTCCCTGGGCAGCCTCTGCCAGGGACCAGAAGCAGTTGGGCAATGAGGAGGACTGAGGGCTATCATCATATTCTGCTGTCCAGGATTTACTGCTGCCCCTCAGTGGAGCCCGAGAGCCCCCAAGAGAGCAGGATAGACCAACTATTATCTGCATAAAGGACTGTGTATCAGTATGTGGAAAGCTGTGGCTTTCATAAAGATTACTGAAGGCTATCAACACATTGCAAAAGACTTAAACATGCATTGTGAACGGAAAAACACAGAAACCAATATTGACAGTGTAAAAGAGAAAACCAACCACACAGGTTGAGACCTGTTCCACGATGAAAGAGGAATAAGCATATTTGAATGGTGTTTGACTTTGCAAAATTCATGTGATTTTAAAGAAATTCTGATTTCAAACAGGAAAAGTAACTGCAGGCTTCTAAGTGGAAATCTATAATGATTAGATCCTGCTAAATTTTAATTCCATTTGATTTACATAAAGTTTAATGATGGCTTTTAGCACTGCTCATCTTAATGACTAATGAGGGATTTAAAAAAATCTGAATTTCCATCTGACTCATAACATCAGAAAAGTCACATCTAAAGGAGCTATTTAAAAGGCTGTGATTAACTTCCACTAATAACACAATTTAATCTTAACTTGTAAAGATCTATATTTATAAGCAAGAGTATACATTAACTGCATTTATAAAGTGCATATAAACTATAAAGTGTACAAATAAAGTATATTCATTTATAAGGAGTGCTTAAATAAGCATGTGTATATCCATATAAGGTTCACAGAAATACATGCAACAGCACAACATACCAGGATGCCACACCATTCGCATCTCATGCCAGAGAGCACCTCAGAAGAGCCACAGGTTTTTTTGCAAACTTCACAACGAGCACTTGAAGAAAGGTTTCCCTCCCTCCAGTGGTGGTCATAAGTATCCTGGGAGAAAACATTGCAACTTAGTGTAAAATGAAACAGATACAGAAGCATTTTCTGCCTAACTTTAAAATCAGGGATTCAAACTGCTCTGAAGAAACAGCAAAATGGACTAGGACATTAAGTGTTTCCTTACTATAGATATGAACATGCACAATCTTATCAAACTTCAAAAAAATGTATCATATAGTGTTTTTAGTTCACAGTCCACCAAAACAAATATTCTTTAAAAAAAAAAAATCCTGAGAGGTCAGTACTATGCATGTTTTTTACAGTGAGAAGCTGGGTTGTCTTGCCTCAGACAGACTGCAGGAAGCCTTAGGAATCTGATAACGTGATGCAATCCAGGCAACAGCTCAACATATGGAGGAATAAGTTCCATGCCAGATTCTGTGACACAAATTTTTAGATAAGATGCTTGATTTTTAAATTTTTTTATTCTTTTTAATTAGGACGTTGTATACACGCAACAGACTTTACAGCACAGCTTCAATAAACATCATGAATATGTCAGAAATTAAGTTCATCTATCTGCGATACATTCTCAGGCCACACCTTTCCTTTAGCTATCAAGAAGCAATAGAAGTGCTTTGATAACTGGTAACACAAAAGAGAAGGCCAAGACTCTTCCCCCTCCTCTAGCCCGTATTATCACACCAAAAAAGCATGACCACTTTCTGCTGCGGTGGCACCCGCACTTACGTGATCCTGGTGACCATCCTGGTGACACTGCCGGCAGTCACTGCAAGCAAACAGGATACAGTCTGTGTGCACATGTAGCTCACAAACTAAAAGCATGAAAACAAGAAAACTTCTTTAAGCTGGAATCCCCTGGGTTTTCCGAGCTCCTCCCTAGCCCCCTCCATCCTTCCTTCATTAAATTTTCCACCATATATTCTTTCCTTCATGCTCTTTTCTATTCAGCAAATATAGGCAATAAAAAAAGTTTATCACCATTGTTCTGTGTGTTGTTTCATTTCCTTTGTGTTAAACTGATGCAGCAAGTATATCAAAAGGCTGAGCTAATTTTGTTCACATGTACTTGCCTTATTTCCTCCAATAGAGCAAGTTAAATTTGCAGCAACTGTTCGGCTTACCACAACTTTGTCTCAGAGTTTCACAGGAACTACTGCCTATTCCAATACAATCATGACTGAAGTCTACTTTGATTTAATCAAGTAAGAAAAAAAACCAAAAAAGCTGAACATTACAATAATTAACAGAAAAAGAGATGGATCTCCTTCAGCATAAAAAAACAGCAAGTGTTGAGTGTGAAGTAACAGTCTTTTTGAAGCAATACTCATTTCCCTTTACAAATCCTTTTCTAAACTGAACAGAGAAAGCTGGCACTTCACAAGTGGATTCAAAACGGCAGATGTTATTCTGCTGGACAGTCCTCCTCTCTGTCCCTGTAGCTGCTGCCAGAAGCACAAGGAAATAAGCTACAAGGTGCATTCAAGTCCCCAGCCCCTGCAAAGCAGGGAGCACAGCTGACAAAACAGCAGCAAGGTCCTAACATGCCTCTCCTGTCTGCAGCAGGGAGCCTTATCTCACTCACGGTCCTGTGGGAGAAGTGGCAGAGGTCGAATCAGTCACTGACCCTTGTGACACACCTGCACTGGCATGAACTCACTTTGGTGTTCAAAGTGATAGAGCATACACTGATACCCAAACATGCAAAACAACTGCAGGACATCATTCTTGGGGAGGTTGCAATAGGTATGTTTTACACAGGAAATAAATCCTTTCCATTGTCAGATGACACTCAATGTATTCAATTTTAAACCTTAACACAATAAACTAGCCTGCTGATCTCAGAGAATATTTGTCCAAGCTATGTCTGCATATGGTAAATCATCATTTCATAACCAGGAAAAGAAAAATAATTTCTTTTTAGCAAACTCTCCCAAGTCTTAACATTGCCTTACAAAACACCTGTTAAATACTGTAGCCAGAAGAAGTTCTAGAGAAACCTACAAAGATTCAGGCAAGTTTGGTTTTGGATAAATTACCTTCATTATTCAAAAGCTGACTGGAAATATCAGGCCTGGGAGAAAAAGAAATCCACAAATAAAAACACCACCTAAAATGCTATGCTGCCACGATTAGTCTTTATAAAACAATACAACTAAAAGATCTCAATACTTAGCTTTATTACTGCAAGAGTCAGGAAGGTTCTCTGCAGACTTCACAGATACAAGCAGATCTAGTTGCTTTTTAAAGACTTGTGTGTACAAGTACTCTGGAGAGGTATCTGCTTTTTCATCAAGTTAATGAAAGTAAGGGGGGCAAGTGCCAAATTCTTCCCTTTTTTCTTGTTCTGCTCAAACAGGTTATTGCTGCAAGCACATCACAAAAGTCTGAAGACTAACCTGAAGATTAGAAGCTGGCAACTGCACATCAGTGAGATTATCTGAAAGTATCTTGGAAACACTATTAAATTACATAGACAGCAACTCCTTATTTTGAAATTACTCCCTGGGCCATCAGCACTTATATTATCTTATTCCAACCCTGCTGAAGACCATGATCTACCACAACATCAAAGCAAAGATTAACTGGGCTTATTGCATTAATAACAAGTTTTTTTTTGTACAGCTCCCCATACTGTGTGTCTTCACTGAGCTCAGGAAGTTTTATATGAAGTGTGACATGTTCCAGCCTCCTCTCATATTTTTCTGTGTTTATAGATGCAACAGGAATATTTTACAGTTTTGCCAATTCAGCTACCAGGCAAACTAGATGCCTTGAGTCACACCCTCAGCAATGGTAAAAGTTCCAGTAGACCAAATCAAAGCTTCAAGGAATTAAAGAAAGCATTGGGTATTTTACTGTTAATTCTGCTAACACTGGTGCACACTGCCCCTTGCTATACTTTGCAAAAACACAGAGTGGGTTTTTCCTTTGGTTTAGTTCACATCTGCTGCTTCCAGCACCAACCCCAACTCAGAACTAATAAGAATGTGTGCATGTGAAGAGCCAGTGTGTCACACGAGTTAAACCCTTAAGACAGCTGTCCCATTAATAGGAAAAAAATTTGGTATATAAAGATCAAGTCAAATCTAAGGGCCCACAAAAAGAAGTTTCATCTCTATCAGCTCTTCAATAATCTACACAATCCTTTAATGCATAATGGAATGATGGTTTTCTGTTTAAGCTCATCATGACAGTGCTATGAATTCTTCTGTAACTACCAAAACACCAAGTTGGTTAATTTCATATATATGAACTTGGCAGAACAGCCTTTGAAATATTAAGTGCCTCCTTCTTCAGAAAGTTTGCTGCTCCTGGCTGATGCTTAACAAGAAATTTTTGAGAAGGTCCAATTGTAAAAAAAATGTTTGGCTTACTCCCCTTCCCCCTCCTTTTTTTTACCTCACTGCCCTTCTTGGAAAGAAAATGCAAAGCAACTCTCATTATCATGAGACCAGGTCCAATAGCTATCAGTGAATTCTACAGAAAAAATAGCTATCCAAATAAATCAGTAGTTGTTAGCAGAATTTGTAGTCCCAAATATTAACATCTTTGCCAATAAAGTGTATGTAACTATCTCACCAGGGGCTGGAATACATGTGTGTTCATTTGTGAGAACAGAGACTCCACCATGCATCCATCGCATTTAGTACTTGTCTGAAAAGTCTCACTTTCCTTTCAAGAAAATTTATTTTATTCTAACACATGAAAAGTCCGAAATAAGTTATTTAAATTACTTTGAAAGTACATCTACTAAGGTCAATCATTTGCTTGGAAAAAGTAACTTCATCTTAACCCTTTTAAAATCCTAATTTGGCAAAGATTACTGAAAAAGTTCTTTAAATTTCAGTATCAGGAAAGAACATCATAACTGACAGCAGATTCACACTACTAAACTAGTCATTGGAAGCAAGCTAAAATGGAAAAAGTTCAACAACTATGTGGATTTAAAAGCTCTATGGCTAGGACAGCTGACCTCTAAAACAAACTCTGAAAAAAAATTCTAAGAGTAAAGGAAGAAATTTGTACATTTGTACTGCCCTCTTTAAGCCACATTTTGTAAAAGTGTCAGAGAACAAGTTGTTGACTTACTGGTATTCAGAAAATGGGATAGCAAATGAGTCATACCACACAAAACAAGAAAACTATTTAATCCATGCAAGGAGCACAATTCAGAACCTTCACTGAACAAGGCAAAAAACCCCACTGTGTAATATCTAAATGTAACATTTGTTACTTGTTTAAATTTTTCTTCTTTAAGTTTTTTTATGTTTTTGGGTTTTTTAAAATATTTTTTTCAGACATTTAAGTGAAAATGTCTGAAAAAAATATTCCCTTGCAATAGGTACAATGCTAATACAGTAGAATTACAAAAGTAACAAAATATAATTTAGAGGACCTTTAACTAAAATAGCTTTTCAAAAATTAAGAGGATGCAGCTAGCAAAATTTTCTTTACAAATTCTCTGCATTTAGCTTATGCCACACAAATTCTGAGGCTTATTAAAACAGATTATCTGAAAAGACTCTCTGGTATCCATCCATAGCTCTTTGACAATCCCACCAAAACATCCAACTCAGATGTTAACTATATTAAGTGACAGAGTCCCACTGGTCAAAAGAACACAGTTCAGATTTATTATGCAACACACCAAAATTGGAAACAAAATCCCTGCACTGCTATAAGCCTAACTGCCCTAATAAAAGAGAAGTTTCCCCTACACCACGCATAGGCAACCGTAATAAATAAGACATTAGCCTTTGCTTTACCTATAGAAAAAGCAGTCAAGTACTCATGCTAACATGTATTTCAAATAAACATTCTGGTGTTTGGGTGATGTCTTTAATGTTTTTTCAGAGAATCCAAGTCAGATCACTCAGAGCAGTATTGTTTTGACAAATAATATTTTCAAATATCTTTCCATTGAGACACCCAATCCCCATTACAAGCAACAGATATCTGAGATCAGTAATGCAGAAAAGTTACATTCCAAAGAGGGAGAATTTAGAAACATGAATACCTGATGACCTCCTGTATCAAAAGCTTTGATTGGAAATAAATAAATTAGCACAATAGGAGAATTCTTTCTTTTGCCACTATAACTTCTCATTCTTTGCACATTTCAGGCATGGATTAATTGCACACCATCAACATCACAGACTTGCTTGAAATTAACTGGAGCAAAGATGAAAGAGCACGCACATTTGACAAAGTTTGCAGTATACTGAAGGTTATCGATTTATTATTCCTTAATTTGAAGTACATATTTACATCATTAGTGACTGGGTGATAAATAACAAAAATATGCATGTGGGTGTGTGTTAGAAAACACACACATCCTTGAGGTAGGAGATGTAAGCAAAATGCACAGCGTAACAAACAGATGGTTATACAAGTAGGGTTATTTAAGTTACCTTCACATCGAAAGGCAGGTGATTCTAATGACTTTCTACACACAGTGCAAAACTTCCTTTTGTAATGTCCAGGAGGCCCAAAACAGTGTGCAACTGGAATCTGTCAATGAAGAATGAATAAGACATCATCAGCCACAACTTTCAAAGTGCCAGAGAATTCAGAGAAACTGCATTACCACAAACACAGGACAGTATATATAACATGATCTTAAGCAAGCCTGAGAACAACTACACAGGCATATATAATCCTTTAAAAAAATTCATACTTCAAATATATTTTTATATTTTTTTACAGAACCTTCAAATTCTTGCAATTTAATATGCAACATCTATATTTTTAAGTGCTGGTCAGCTTCCTGAAGATTCTAGTGCCATAAATCCAAAAGTTTCGTTTGGGTTCAGTGCCATGCAACTTACCTGGAAGCACAGTTCCTCTCCTAAATATCATTAATTTAATCAAGGATGATAAAAACTAATAGCTGCACATGTACAAAAACTCTACAGACACACTCAAGACTATTTTTAAAATCAGAGCACTGCCACGGTCCAGTACTCTCCACATGCCTTTAGCCTGTTCTCTAAATACAGCCAAGTCAACTGGTGGATCAGGACAAACACACTGGTCTATACCTGTCTCTCCCAGAGCTTCAGCCTGGACAGTACAGAGAGCTGGCTCTTTAAGTACAATCATACTGAGAGGTTCCTGCTGACTGTAGGTGGAAGATAACATGTTTCAATATCCTCTTGCCAAGAGTTGTACCAACAGTTTTAGCAAATATGTTTCTAGTATACTACTCACTTATGCTAACAAAGGTAGTTTTTTTCTTGTCTGGTGATTAATAATAAAGACTGGAAGTGATGGTACCAGAAGAAAAGCAGAAGATGAAAAATGAAGACTAAGAAAAATCTGAACAGGCTGGACCACTGGGCAGAGACCAATGGCATGAGGTTTAACACGGCCAAATGCCGAGTCCTGCACTTGGGGCACAACAACCCTAAGCAGAGCTACAGACTAGGAGAAGTCTGTCTAGAAAGCTGCCTGGAGGAGAGGGACCTGTGGGTTTTGGTCGACAGCCGACTGAACATGNAGGAGGTTATGGAGTGGAGGAAGCTGGCCTTTTCTCCCAAGTGACAGAGGACAGGACAAGAGGAAATGGCCTCAAGCTCCACCAGGAGAGATTTAGGCTAGACATTAGGAAAAAAAAATTCACAGAAAGGGTCATTGGACACAGGAACAGGTTGCCCAGGGAGGTGGTTGAGTCACCTTCCCTGGAGGTGTTTAAGGCACAGGTGGACAAGGTGCTGAGGTGCATGGTTTAGTGTTTGATAGGAATGGTTGGACTCGATGATCCGGTGGGTCTCTTCCAACCTTGTTGTTCTTTGATTCTATGCTTGAGATTTATACTTGTTCTAGAGACCACTGCTCCTGCAAGATGCACACCTTTGTTAAACTTGCATTCATATGAGAAGAAAGGAGAATAATTGCATCTTTGAGATTCTAGAGTAAAAATGACTTCTACAGAAGTTTGCTCTGACTTAGGTATTTAGTGTTATTCCCTTCCTGATACGACAAACATAGTAGGTTTATCTTCCAGTTCCTGCATCACAAAAACATATATATACCTAGTAAAGGCTGACAAACACTTATTTAAGTGTGAAATGAAATTAATCATTCCAAGTAAAAAGTTGGAATTGATGACTTAAGATACATGTAGACAAAAAGAGCTTCTTTTCCTCACAGATGTACTAGTAAATAATCCTCCAAAGTTACTGAGCGGGATTTGAATTTTTCTGCTTGTATATTACTTGTCTCCAAAAGCTCCAAATTTTTAATTAATTCACGAGTTTGAGATTTAATAATACAAACCATGCTGTGGAGTCTGCTTCCAACCCAAACAGCCATCCAGCTCTAACTGACACAAAGTTAATGGCTAGCTTGCAAAATTTTGTTTTATTTTTTAAAATCAGAATAGTCTAGTCTTATAATGCATGTTTATGTAAAGAAAATATATCCGGGGGGGAACATTCCTGGAGGGCCTGAGGAACTTCAATCAAACTCTCTCAGACTCAGGTTCATAATCCCTGCCCATTTTTCCTGCACTTTCATGCTACTTCTTCAGGGTAAAAACCAGGTAAAAATCAGACCTCCCTGGACAATAACATACAAGTTACCTGGCTCAGCTGTTCTGAAGGTAAAGTGGCAGAGCTGTTTTCTCTATCTAGCTGCTCCTGAAATACAAGTCCAATTGCAACTTGGTGGGAGAAGGCCACTTGCCCAAAACTCATCCTAAACAATAAGTTCAAGTGCAGAAAGGGATAGCAAGCATGGGTACGTGAGCACAATCCCAGCCTTACAGAGCAATTATGAGGAGAACTGAAAAACCATGGTGGGATTTTTTTCTTTTTAGGAAAGCTTTTCTGCACATCAGCCTGTCTTCAGGTTTTAAGCATAACCTTTAAGTCATATGCTCACCCTACTCCATCACAGCCCCAGGCACAGTGGAGCCAGCCACACCCTTGAGATCAGTCACAGAGGAGACTTTCCTTAGCATGGGAGTGGTGGATAATCTGCTTTGGATACCCAGAATGAGCACCTTATCCCCTTGACAACCCTTGTTTGAAACACACAGAACTTCTCTTTCCTGGGACATGAGTCTGGCTCCTTTACCTTGTACCTGGCACGGAAATGAAGGCTTTTCATTACTGTAAAAGAAAAGTTTGGCTGAAGAAAAAGGACACTCTGCAGATAACAAGATCAAGGCAGAGTTTTGTGAAAAACAGTGGTTGTTTTGACAAAGGTTGTGAGGAAGAACTTTGACAGGAGTCAACCTTATTCAGGGTCTGACTGTACTTATCTAGAAGACTCAAGGAAAGAAGACCAAGTCTAAACTCTGCTGTTGAGATCCTGGTGACAACCATCTGAAATCTCAAGTTACCTCCCAAAAGAAAGTAACAACTTGCTGACTGAAATGTTCGGTAGTGAAAAAAAAAAAGAAAGGGGGAAAAAAAAAAAGAAAAAAAAAGGTTCATTCGAATTCTTCCTTTCTGAAACACACCAAAGAAACTTTGTTTATCTTGAATGGTCTTTCTAACCTACTGTAGAAGTGACAGGCATAAAACTACTGCAGAGCCTGGCGGGAAATGGGGTGAGAATAAGAGGGAAAAAGAGAGAAAGTAGAGTAGCAAGTACAATGCAGCAAACTTCTCAATCACATCACTTTTCTCCCAGCAGCTCCTGATTTTTTTTTTGTTGATGAGCAAGTTTCAAGCACTCAGTACACTAAAAAAAAAAATCAAAACTCAGACTAGGAAATCCAGTGAGACATCATAGCAGAATATGAAATATTCCACATTACAAAATATTCCACATTATACACATAGATATAAATAAAAGTACAGCAAAGAGCAGACACAAAGGGAGGTCCACAGAAAGTTAATAATTGATGAGCATTTAAAACCACTTTTCCAATACAACTACTTAAATTACTTTATGCAAATCACTAAAATCAATTTCAACAGAAAAATACAGAGATTTTCCACTAATGCATCTAAGTGCCCCTACAGTATTGATCAGAAAATCATTAACAGAAAGTATAGTGCTAACGCCCCAGCATAAGCTCCAGAATGACTTTGCACAAGATACTCTTAGTTTCTATTTGGTTTCCTGTCATCTGTTAAAAAAATCCAAAGTATCACAGAACGTAACACCTTTCTGGACAACTTATTCTGGATATTATCAGCCTGTATAAAATCTGACCCTACAGAAACCTAAAGTTTACATTCTAACCCCTTCAGTGCATCTATAAAAATGCAAAGCAGATTTGCACCCTACAGAAAGAACAGTAACAAACTGCACTTAACATCCAACCTTCTAAAGAAAAAGACAGGATATAATTGATTTATTGTGGCACTGCCATTTAAAATTGTTCCTTATCCTGAAATGCCAGAGGGTACCAAGCACATGGTCAATGGCAGATCATGAACACAAGTGTTGTTCCACTGAGGTGGAATTGGTATGTACAGAGCAGCCTGGCTACCACCCAAACCCTCTGGCTCACTGATAGATCCATGAGAGATCAAGTGCAACCTTCTAAAGACCTCTGTCGAGAAAAATACAGGTCCAGGAAGATCTGTCCTTCAGGCAGCTGCAGTCATTTTTCTGCTTCAGGCAGAAGAAAGGTTCTGCCTCAATCTTGAGCCAAAGACTTTCAGATTCAAAGCGGAATGAGAGAAATACAGCTATACCAAAAGCCACAGCAACAGCTGCTGTCTTGGCCAGTCTTAAAAAAAAAGATAAACTTATAAAAACTTTCCCTGGGCCTGTCTCTAAATATTATTTTGCCCATGCACGTTCTTCTCCATCACATCAGAGAGATGCACATTTGGAAGGATTTTGTAAAATCCACCAGAGAGGCTGAGAAAGCAGGGCTGTAAGACCTGTAGTGGTGTGCAGCTGACTGGCTTCCAAGTAGGAAGTGGTTAGGAACTCGTACAATTGCCCCCAATAACTGAGCAAGAGGAATTTAACTTAAGGTCACTAGTTTTTAGTTAAAAAGTAGGACAGCATTTTAAGGAGAAGCACAATCAGCTCAGAAGCAACCATCTTCATGCAATACCCCTAAGGATAGTCATAGAGTCTGTCACAAAAACTGCTCTAAGTTAAAAAAAAATTCCTGATAAAAATTAAAGCAGTGTTTCTGTAACAAGATCACCTCTATGGATTCTGATGCTTCCAGGGCAAAAGCAATTCCTTATCTAGAGCTATTAAGGTTCACTCTGACATCTAAACCCTTTGTTCTAGATGGAGACATGGTGATCACATCTGAGTACACCCGTGATTATTCTGTCAAGGTTAAGTGTCTAGGCCACATCCTCCATGGCAGAAGCTATCAGCTTTGTGATTCAACTTCTTCCAATACAGACATCTGTTTGATTACTTATTTATTACTCACAGACCACAGAGAGATCTTTTATTTGCTTGAAACCTCTCAGCTTTAGTAGCAAAAGATTTCTGCAACTTAAATTGCATGTGCTTGAATCTACTCTTATTTCCACTCTTTCCATAAAGGGATAAAGTCTGTCAATTACTTCTCAATTGTGTCCAAATTGGCATTATTCCTCTGAGCACTGGATATATCAGCACTGGATATATCACTGGAGATATATATATACACATATGTATATCTCTGAATCTATAAATTTTGAAGTCAGATAAGAATAGAAGGTTAAATGGTGTCTATACCTGATGTAGGGCAGGAGAGATGAGAAAATCAAATACAAATATTTTAAAAAATCAAATATCAAACTTGTAATCTGGGGCTACCACAAAGGACTTATGCATACAACCACATATTTCCAGGATTTTTTTTCTCCATCCTACAGATCTCTGTAACAGGACATTAGGTCTAATTTACAAGCTCTCAAAGACCCTTTTTGATGGGAACTATACAGTGAATTCCATACCATTTCAAGTCAGGAACATATGATGCTTCTGCTAGAAAATGGGACTGATTTGAAAGCTTTCCACTGCTTTGACCAGCATTTTTTGTACTAGACACAGAAAATGATATTCAAAAGATAATCACTCTTTGCTTTTATTGCTACAGAGGAAATTAAAATATATCCTTTCACCAAGACAAAGATTAAGAATTAAAAGAAACTAACAGTGACATCCCATACCACTTCTGAACCTGAAGAGTCATTGGTACTGCTACAAGGCTTGTCTGGGAGATGGCAGGCTACCAGGCAGCTTGCATCAAGTTTCAACAGAGCATAATAAGCTCTTTTGCGTTTGAGCTAGGGAGTGGTAGATCTCTAATTCACGATGATGTGATTGAGAGCTGCCCTGCAGAGAAGGACTTGTGGGTGCTGGTTGATGGGAAGCTTGATATGAACTGGCAACATGTGTTCACAGCCCAGAAGGTCAACCAGTGTCCTAGGCTGCATCAAAACCTGGTTAGCAGGTTGAGGGAAATGATTCTGCCCCTCTACTCCTCTTGTGTGACCTCATCTGTAGTACCATGTCCAGTTCTGGAATCCTCAACATTGGAATAAGTCCAGAGGATGGCTACTCTTCATCATGTAAAAATAAAAGGGGAAGAGAGATAAGAAAGAACTTTTTCAAACTTCTTTTCATAATATATGATATAAAAGAGGAAAAACATTGAGCATGTATTTTGTGAAGTCAAGTTCATGTTACCCATAAACTCTGCCACCACCAAAACACAAGAGGGGAAAGATAAAAAATCCCTCGATTGATTCACGCCAAATAAACAGTAATTTGAAAAAGAAATGTAACAATAATACAACAACCACTTCATTCACAGACACTGCTTTTCAGCCTGTCTTCCATGACTGATGGGAGAAGCAGTGAAACTTCAGCAAGCATTTTTCGCAGCATTTTTTAACCCATTATAAAACCTTCAATATCTGAAGCTACCATCAAGGAATGATTTTCCAAAAATTAGGTTCTGATTTTTTCTTGAAGCTGCCACCAAATCCAACCACACCAATTTCTCCTTCCCAGCTTGCCAAGATCCTTCCCATTTTTAATATGTCTATGAGCCATTTGCAACAACATTCCTTAAAAGTAATTATCTGAGGCAGTCACACAAAAATCCATCAGGCATTTCTGACAGCTGAATGAGACTGGAGAATTTATTATTCCAAGGTAAGTAAAGCAGTAACTAAACCCTGATAGTCTTTGTCTTGCACTTTGTTGGAGCTTCCCACTGCTCCTTGGACAGTGAACAGAGGTAGGGAGAAAAACTAAACAAAGAAGAGGTTGTGCCCCAGTACAGAAGTCCTTCAGCTGCAGAAAATTGAGATGCTGCTGTTGTATGAATAAAGCATCAAGTGTCCAATACAGAACAAATTACCAGAAGGGGGGTTGGTGGTCTTACCTGAATCCAAACAACCTTTACTCTCTCTTCTACTTTCAATTCAAGAGGAACTAATAGAAATAACCACCTGCACACAGCTGAACTGGACAGCCTGAAGGAGAGACTCAGGTAAGCAGGCAAGGTCCGAGAAGAGACCTCTGTGAACACCAGAACCTTCCCACTCACCATCACAGTCCAACAATGCAGTGGCTATCCACATTCTGAACTACAAAGCCAAGTTTTATTTTTAGCATAGGAAGCTCAAGCAGAAGCTGATGATGTTATTCCAGCATTTTTCCCTTCTAGAAAACCTGGATGTAAAAACAAAAGCAACTAAGTTTCATGAGTGGCTTAGCAACTCTTCTCAAAGTAGAAATGTTTAGAAGCCAGTACAGCAATGCACCACTCAACAAGGGAAAACAAGCATAGCACGTGCCTGATTTCCATTTAATTTTAAAAGAACAGCTAAACAGAAAACACATACACACTCCTACAGCAGATCTAGGGGATAGAAAACTTCTAATACAGCCTTGAATCCAACCTAGCAAGGAAAAATAAAACATTTCACACCCAAAGAGGTCCTATTTTCATTGTTACTTTGGTTTTTATTGGGTGCTTCGTGGGTGAGTTGTGGTTTTGTTCTTGTTTGGGGTTTTTTTTAGCACATACCTTGCAGCAGGCAAATGCTGTTGGGAATGTAGGGAAGAGAGGTTTGAATTTGGAAAAGCTGCTGAAACTTTACCAGTGAAACAAACTATAGTCCCTGCAAAACACAAAACCACAAACTTGTTCTGAAGACTGATCCATGAAGCTTTGTTTTGAAACATCATGACCTGGATTCAGTATGGAATACTGAATGCAGCTGATAATGATTACTAGTGCAAAAAAATCCTTAGGGCAGACTTAACACTGAACTAATCAAGAATTATCGGAGGCTGGACGCAGTTATGGCATCCTTGTGATTCTGCACCTTTCCTTGACCTTGGGAATGAAACCCTACTCTCAGGAATAAGTTTCCATGAAACATCTGCTGAAAAATTATTATCTGACAGTTTGACATAGTATAAAATTTCACACACACTGACAAGCTTTAACAAGTGCCATCTTCTCTAGATAAAATAAACGGGATTAAAAAGATAAATCTCATTTGTGTAATACACTGAATCTTGACATGCTGGAATGAACTATCAGGGGAAAAATGGCACCAGCATTCCCTCCTACCTTGGACCTTTCCATAAAGAGATACATTTAAATAATCTGAAAAGAGAGCAGTGAGATTAAGAAAATAAACTTTTCACACATTCTATAAACTATTATCTTTTTCTTTAAGTAAATGCCAAGTTCAATATTGACTTCGACAGAGCCTGCACACAAAACCATGTCTCCCATATGGCAGAATTCATTTGCACAGCAGACCAGGATTAATGCAACTTGGATGGCCACGTCACGGAGGATAACATTGTCCAGAAAGGACAGCACAATCCAGTATTTCTAAAACAATCATAGCTCATTTTTTTTTAACCCATGTTACAAAACCTCCAATACCTGAAGCTACCACTAAGGAACAATTTTCCAAAATCAGGTTCTGACCTTCTTCCCCTCTACTCTCTAAAACTCCCACCCACACCAAACTCTCCTGAACTGCAAAACAGCACTGAGGGCTGACAAAAATACTCAGACAAAATAAATTATTATGTATAAAAAATAAGCAGATAAAATTCACATGTTGGAGCAGGCAAAGAATGGAGATTGGCAAAAAAATAAAACTGCACTAACACCTATGACTGATGCAAGCGCAAACATTAATAAGTCTAAATACAGGATTTTTACTGGGAAAAAGCAAAGGAACAAGGAGTTAAATTTAGAGCAAATTCACAAAAGAAGTAGTCACAAAAGTTTACAACTGACAGTCTGAGTTAAATGAATGTCTCCCAGTTAGATCTGTACCATCCTCCAAAGGCTCTTGCAAATATACCTGTATCATCTGACTCATTGTTCCTTCTCCCATGCTGACCACCAACACACTGAAACGTTAGTAGATACTAATTCTCAGTAATGGCATCTTTTTACCATCTCCATGTCTCTTTACTGTGGGTTCCAAGCCTTAGAACAATATTTCTCACTATTTGATGGGCAACTTTGTATGCATCAGACAGCTTTTTGCCACCCTAGGTTACATCTCTCAAGATGAAAAGTATGTGGGGAAGAGGAAACCAAGTACTTTTTAAATTAACAAAATAAATAAATAAGAATAATTACCATCAACTGAAGTCCTGCTTCCCGTTTTTTTGGCTTTGAAATCCTATGACTTCAATGCAATGACTTTATTCTCTGGGCAAGCAAATTCTTAAGACATAGCCATCAATAGAATCCAAACATGGCCCCTCTGCTATGCAGAGAAACTTTAGCATTTTCCCAACAAGACACATCTGCTGTAATAATATGGTGGTGTCCAGAGTTCTTTGTCAGGAGCCAGTATGGTCTCCTGAGAACATCAGTATCAGTCAGTCACCCCACTCCATTATTGCAAGGCTTCCAGGTAATGACACACAAGTAAGAACATCTAGTAATATCTAAAGAATGCAAATAATTGCCTTCAAAGACAAGACTACTCATTGCAACCCATAACAGGGACTTCTTGAAGGAAATGTAACTTTGCCTTTGAGCAGCTATAAAAGCCTCAGTGATGACTAACACAACTGATTTAAGCATTAAGGTATTAACCAGCCACTATACTACAATATGTTCATTTGTGATAAATCTGTGCTGTTACTCTAAGAAAGAGTCAAGGCACTGTGGGCCTACTCACCCTTACAAGGCTGGGCGCAATACACGAGCACGGTATCTTAACATTCTTGAGGCACTTTTCATGAGACATGAAGTTGCAAACTGCAGGAATAAAAGAAGAACTGTGAGTAGATTTTCATAAACAAGGGATTTTGTGGGGAAAAAACACAAATAAACAAATAAAACAAAAA
The DNA here is from genome assembly GCA_013389865.1 of Piaya cayana. Classification (NCBI taxonomy): domain Eukaryota; kingdom Metazoa; phylum Chordata; class Aves; order Cuculiformes; family Coccyzidae; genus Piaya; species Piaya cayana. The sequence continues at coordinate 24,574 of WAAB01024521.1, read as the reverse complement.
ATCATGTGCATCCACTACAATTAGGAACACATCTTTTTAATAACATTTGCACTCCCCGAGGTTCAAGAACATACATGACTGTCACACCTCCTGTAGTGCATGAACTCATCTTCTGACTAAGATGATGGGAATGAAAAAGGAAGACAAGTTTATTCCAATGCATTACAGGCCTACAGCAAGTCATGCCCTCCCATACTCTCTCTCTCCATAAGCACCAAAATGAGCTCTTCAATTTCAAAAGAGATTTTAAACAGTCTAAAGTCCAAAATACCTCTTTGGTGTAGCCAAAGCAGATGGACATTTTTAAAGTGAACTATTCCACAAGTTAGTGCATGTGACAGGAATAAATGAGAGAATGCAGTATTGTTAGACACTGAGTGAAATGGAAGTTGAAATCAAGGGTCATCAGCACCACGCAGCTTTGAAATCCAAGAGCAACTAATTATTTCTTTTACTGTGGACGCAACAGGTTTAAAATTCCACCTAAGCTCCACAAAGCACACTTTCAAGCAAGATAGTTTTTGAAAAACTTATTTTTCATGGAGGTGATACTTTCCAGACCTTCTTACCATGTGTTTACATGGTGTCAAGCTGTGCAAAGAAAACAAAGGATTCTTTATTACATCCCCACCACCTTGTATTAATTAGGAACTAATAAGCCACACAGCTATGGTTCAGAGTTGTCCTTCCTTCAGAATTACTCTACCAGTTCAAGTGTGAAGCCCTACACAGATGCTCAGGCCCTGAGCCCTTGTGTGGAAGCACAGACCTCTCCCACTGCCTGGGCAGAATATCATTTGCCAATCACATCTTCTGCTGCATATAGGAGTTTCTCATCCATCCTTGCTTCTTAGAAACATGCTCTACCACTTAACTTTCACCAGCAACTGAAAAAAATGCCACGTGCTTCAAGCTTCCCCTCTGCAGCCTGCTGCCCTTATTGACTCTATGTGCCAGTAACATCAAAAGCAGACTATTTTCCCCTCCTTCCCCTTCTTCAGACTTCTGATTTCACAACATCGCTTTGCCTGTACCAGCTCAAGCATTAAAATCCCAGTCCTCATCTCTGTATGGCTTACTGCAGGTCCCTTGCAAAGTAACCTTTCCTTTCGGTGGCACAAAAAGAGATGACACCTTTCACACTGGCATTCATCTTCATGTGAGCAGTAAGTAGATGTTTGTTTTTCATTAGTCTGCAAGTCAGAAAAAGAAGCAGCACTGCAAGTCACAACTGTGTACAAACACATTACTCATCATCCACAGCTGAACACAGAGTGATTACTGCACTGGTTAAAGAAAGCAGGAATCAGGCAGATCCCAGCCTTCTGCTGGGTGCTATGTGCATCTTTAGGGTTGACAGCATTCCTGACTAAATGGGGCAGATAAGGGGTAGAAACAGTAAACGTAGAGATGATAAAGCAGAGCTGAAAATGCAGATGCCAAACACATTTGGAGGTGGTCTCTATGGAGGAAGGAACACACAGCTCATCATCACAGATGAGACCAACCAGATTGTTTGGGCAGATTCATCTCCTGCTCCAGAGAATATGTACAACATGTGAATTCTTAACACACTTAGGTATTTCCACAACACAGATGCAGATGGATATAACCTACTCTCTCCTCAGGACTCTGCAACACTTACACTGATGCTTTTAGGAGTGTCCACTGGTTGCTGCAAGAGCAGGTCTGCAGAGGCTGCAGGAGAAACGCCACCTGCCTATTACCAGCTAGTCTGAAATTTACCCCATACACCCTGCCATGACCAGAGGGCATTTGCCCCAGCTACATCTTCTGACAGACTCTTTATTATTCCACAGGTGGTGCCCAAAGCTTAGCTGAATGCAGAGAGATGAGAGGGGCTGTCCTATGCAGGCAGGGGCACAGTGAGAAAGGTTCCCATGGTTCCAACCCACAAACAGTGACAACATGAAGCTTCAAATATTAACAGGCATCTGTCAAGAACTCCATAAAGGGGTGAGAGCTAGTCAAGGGGAAATCATCAGTGACAAAGGAAGTTTAGTGAAACAGCACCATTTTTCCCTCATTTTGCTGGTTCAGAAGTCGGCAGACTAAAAAGGAAAGAACAGAGCAAGGTGCTGCAGATTGCCCCCATAAATTTTATAATCTGAAAGACGTAGCAGGCAACTGAGGTCTGCAAGACCACTATATCCAAGCAGCTACCAGCTTTATTTCAAGCACACACACAATAACTCAATATACAAGTTAACAAAGCCCTACATAAACACCTCAGGGAATTCAGGGAAGGCTCTGATTCAGATGACAGAAGTGAGGTTGACAGGCATGGAACTTGAGAGATGTTCTCCATATATTCAGACAACTCAAGTTACTCCACGATCCCACTCATTTTTCTTTTTGCAGTGACAGAAGCAGCAAAACACGTTCCTGCATAAAGTCACCATACCATAGTTCAGCTGAGAAAATAGCTCATGGCACAGAAAAAATATACCAAAGAAGAAATCAAACCATCAACGTCAGACAAGCAGTAAAATCAAAAACTGAATAAAGTTTCAGACAAGGAGTAAAACAGTAAGGTACATAAAGGTTTTAATTGTTAAGAGTGCATGCAGCAAAAGACAATGCACAAAGTAATGAGTTTCCTAAAACTTCAAGGGAACGCTGGAAGGATTTATAAAGAATCAAATTAAGGAATTTCAGGAGACAAGTAGCGGGAGATCACCAGTGCCCTAACACAGATTGCAACACTCTCCATGAAAGATTTTCAAACATTTTTCAGGAGGTATCCACGCACCTCTCCTCTCCTTGACACATGCCTCTGATCCAGCACAGAGTATGTGCTCCAGCTTCATGTCTTCTCCCAGTCCCGTAAAACTCCTCAGTGAGTGAGCTCTTACAAGTCACCATTTTGTTTTCATTTTCCACTTTCCCCAAAGAAATACAAGAAAAGGTAGCAAGACAAACTGAAGCATGAACAATATATTCTGGGGGGAAAGGTGAAATCCTATATTTGTATCAGTAGTCCGGGAGAGACTGCACAATTATGCTTGGAGTTCTGACAGTCAGCAGAGGTTTGATGGTTAAGGGGTGATCTTTCACCAGGAAAAAAAAAAATCAGAAGACATTGTGTCTTGAGTGTGTTAAATTTCAGGAGGTGAAATGCAAAATTTTGAGAAAAAATAATTTAAAGGAAGAGGAAGAGGACAGACTGTTCTATTTTATACGAAGAGGATTTCTTCATACGTACAAGAGCAGACACATCCATGGATTGTCTAAATCAAAACAGAACAATTTCAACTGCAGCTTTTAGATAGTGTATACAAAACTGATGGTTTCAGTCAGCATTTAAAACTGAATGCATCCTTTATCTAAACTTTCTAAGCATCAACAGTGTACCTGACAGCATGCATGAAGGGAAAGACAAACACCTGAGCTATATTTAAAGAAAACAGTGCCTGCAGCCTTCAAATACGACTTTGAATACAAGGTATCTACACACAGGTTTAAGCTGCGTGAAGCTACACAACACTGAGGGAAGATGAACAGACATGATTTTTAAGAGATACTGGCAACCCACAGCTTCTCAATAATGTCTGGATAACTTGGCGAATAATAACTTCATTCTGTTATCTGCGAGTGTTGTAATTCACTGGGTTGAATTTCACTCACCTGCACAAGCTGTAACTTCCAGCAAGAGCCTACCAAGATTTCTTCTAATCTTTTAACAAGGGTTATAGATTACTGAATGACCTAGTGGACTAGAGGGCTTATTCTTGTTTTTAAAACAAGCCATTAGCACAGATTCCCCCCCCCCCCCCGCTATTTGTGCACAATATATTTTTCATTTCTGGAAAAAATTTAAATGTAATGCATTAAAGAACATAGCTCACCACTGTGAGTATAAATAAAATTAAATGAAAATCAGTATTTCTCTGGGGCATCTTGATAAATGAAAGACTCGGAAGAAGTTCCTGTCTTGAAGAGTTTACTGGACTGGGCAGCCTGATGTATGTAAAAGTATACATACATTTATTACATAAATGAAAACTCTCTACAATCGTCTACAAAAAGCCCTGTAAACTTACGTACATTCATGACAGAATTAAAAAGAAAAAAATATCTTCTTGAAGACCTGATGCTGCATGAAACTCCTGTGGACTCACGAGCAGCCCAGCCACTGAATGCGCAGTACATTCACACTGTGAGTTGATATCATGGTAGAGGCAGCTTTTATGTTCCCTGTCCAATAATGTCTGGCATTTGATTTGCCTTTCTTTGATAGTTACACACTGGGCACTCATTTCCATAGATGCATCATCAGAACTTTTACTTCATTTCTTGCCTGATCTGTAAAAGATGACACAAAGTTCATCAACTTGTCAGAGTACCTTTCCCCACTTCAATTGCATCGCTTTACATTCATTGACCCCAGACAATAAGACAGCAGATTAAAATTAATTCACTTAAAAGATCCTTCTGCAGTCCTCAGCAGCTGATGTCCATCATAACTCCCACCTCACTGCTGGCCTTTGCAGAGGAAGTGGTAGCTTTAATGAGATTTGAGTAGCATACACCCTACTAAGACACTGCTGCCACACATCCACCTGCAATCTTGTTTGAATTCATTGCTTCCATTTATTGCTTTTGTCTTCCACCCAAACCCAGGCCTGCTATGTGTGGCTGGTTTTATTTTAGCATTTCACATGTTGTAAACACCTGCTTTCAGTTCCAGAGAGAACCTTGCACATGCAGCACCCTCAGTTACATCTGTGTTCCACTAAGATGCTCAGAAAAACAAGGTAAATAAAAGGCTGTGGTTGTGGCTGGCAACTGACTATGGCACTGGACTACCCTTTGGGTGGCCAGGGGAATGTTGTCTACATTTTCTGGAACACATAGGAATTGTACAGCACACACCCCCATGCCCTCTACCACATTAAATATTGGGCAGACATTTTTTCAACAACAGATGTCTCCATGTATTATACATGATCCCTAGCCAAACACGTCATCTTTGAAAGGTTAGCTTCCAAAATGCAGGAAACATGGTAGATGAAGAAACACAAAGTCTTCATCAGGTGCCCAAGTGTAACTTTACATCTCTTATCCTAAATGGAATATGTCTCTGTCCCTGTAGCTATGCATATTTTAGGCTTAAAAACTTGAAATTTTCATTTTAAAACTGAAACACATTTATAAACAGCTTCCTGGGCAAAGATGCAGGCGGTGCAGTTATGTTCTTCCCATCTCCACATTTACAGCAACTTCCACTCTTTATCATAAACTTTCACAGCCCAGGATTCACTCTCCTCCTTTTTGTTATGACAATCTTCAACTCATTACTGCATTTTATACTTGAAATAGAAATCTAGTGTAATCAAGTTTTTCCTTTTCCATCTGAATAAATCCCAGCAGCTGCAACAACCAACATTTTCTACCAATGGCAAGCTGGCAGGTCTCTGAAAAGTCAGTACCATGCCCCTTAATGCTTCCCACCACGTTTCAAGACTGAGCCATGGAAAGACTGGAACAGGGCACAAGTGCCCTGAAGTGTAACTGCCCCAAGAGAGGGGCAACTGTTTGAAGAGAAGACATACACAACAAGTCCAGCTCCCTACTGGTGGCAAAAGGGTAAGACCACGGGAAAGCACCTTGTAATTACTTGGTCAAAGCCTGCATTGCTAGCAGATGGACCAGGAACTGCCTGTCTCCTGGCTGCAGTTTTCAGCATGACAAGCACCAGGAGTATGACTGTTACTGTTTGTCCAGGAAACTGTTGGGGTTAGGTGGACTCCTTGGGAAAGTGAGAGCACAGGCACTTTTTACACTGCTAAACGCTTGGTGCAACAGATCTCTGACCTCAGTGAGAAATCAGACCCAGCAAGTTCAGCAGCAGTCTCAGAGCAGCACAAAGGATATGCAATACAGTTTCATGCATTGTGCTTCATAGCAAACATGACTATGTTTTAAATGAACAGGTACCACAGAAAGCATATGTTAATGGCTCATGCCATTTACTCACCGGGGTAATTCACTGCAGCAGGGTGAATTTTTCAATTCCTTTTCAATGCTTTCAGTCATTTTCATTAACTCTTTCATTACTGTTAAGACTGCAGTACAAGTATATCCAACTATGTAGTCTTAAGAGTTAAGACCCTCCAATGCTGTAAAATCAGCAAGACTCCTTTCAGCTTGCTAAAGTACAGCAATTTTTGGAAACTAAGATTATTTTCTTCAAGTAAATACAGCAGATTATAAATCAGACCATGTGATCTATACCTTTTTTATCAAGAAGAAAGAATGAATTAGAGGAAAATAAAACAATACCCTCAAAAACATTTCCAGGCTTCCTATAAAGTTCAGTGATGAGAAGAGATATCCATCAGTACTTCTAGCAACATAAATATTTCTCTTAAACAGACACAATTATTACAAATCTTTGTTCCATATGTCACTAGTTTATAAAAGGCATCAACAATCCAGAATAAGAAAGAATATTTGAATTTGCCATCAAGCTGTTATTGCAACTTATTCTGCAATTAGAGGCCTTTCTTCTCCCTGAAGTCAAAGCTATTCTTCAGAATACAAATGTTCTCCTACTACGGATGCCACGCCTGAGAATGCCAGTCAGTCAACAATTAACAGAAAAGTCTCAGCACTTATCAAAACAAATCACTGCAGGAATTTGGGTTTCCTATGAAGAAGACCACACTTGATGGGGAAAAAAAAGGTAAGGATGTTCCTGAGCCCAAACACTGACAGAAGCATTGGGATTTCCACACCTTTCTTCCCAGATCTGCAAACCAAAACTCATTCCACACAGAAAGACAGAAGAGTAGTAACAACTCTGTTCAGCCGCTGTCATTCACACATTATACTCTAGATAGCGTGTTATTTCTGTGCCACACACCTACACCATCAAAATAATCTCTGCACGAATATTGACCACTTTGGGCATGAATCTCAGATTGTCTCAGAGGCTACTGTAATGAAAGCACATAGGTAGCACTTCATTTTTTACAGAAAGATGGGCAGCAAGCAACTTCAGAAGCTCAGCTAGTCTTTCCTTCTGTGTTCCTGACAAGTGTCAGCCAAACCTGCTCCAAATACTCACCCAGGAAAGACAAACCACAGCCTATCTGCACAGCCACCTCTATGTCATCCCAAGCCCTTGCTGTCAGGAGCCTGGTGTTTGATGTCCAAACCAAATTTCCCTTATCACAATTTATGTTTAGCACTAGTTTCTTGCCCTCTGTACTACAGCCATGAAGAAATGTTTATTTTCCTTTCTCTTTGCAACAATTTCTGCAGCTAGGTACCTTAGCTAGGCAAGCTGCTGGTTATTTTGACAAGTCAAAGAGTCTTACTTTGGGCACTTACTGACAGTAGAACAGCAGGGACAGTAAAACTACACATCAGGGGGCAAATCTTACCTTGTCTTTCAAGTGGTTTTTCTCAATTCTTCCCTCACAGAAAAAAAAAACAAAACCCAAAAGAAAATATAGTGCTTTGATCTAGGACCTGGATACCTGGAAAGGCTTACAAAACTCCCAGTTTGTTTGCCAGCATTCGCAGAGATGTCTTAGCTTCCACTTCAGTTCTGCCAGGGCTCGCCATCATGAAACAGCAGCATCAGTTTATGAAGTGGCTGGTTATGAGCACTTGGGGAAGGAAGACATGTATATAGAAGAATCAGTTTCTCAAATTACTTTAATAAAAGTACACCCATGTACACAATGGTAAGTATGCCCAATGCAGAAGGCATAGCTACTGAAGGAGGATGGACAACTGCCTACAGAGGGACAGAGCAAAACAAACAAAAACTCTAGCAAAGCCAGGGATTAAATCAAACTTCAAAATTGTTATGCAAGACAATAATAACAGTCTCTACTTTCCAAACAATGAATCAGTGGGACTTAAAGGGCGTATCAGCACCAAGACAATTCAGGCCAAGTCAGTCTAACTCTATCAAAGCAAAGTTTTATTTTTGTCAAAACTAAATAGGTTATTTCCTCTTCTCTTGCAGCCCTTTCATAGCATATGCCTGACATGACAGAAACCAAAAAAACAGGCTTAAATTTAGAAAGCTTCTGCCGTTTCAGGGCTTTTTCACTCACTTCTGAAACCATCCTCTGCCTACAATTTTGTTCAGCTGGACCATTCACTGAAGAGATCCACTAATAATTAGAAGACAATAGCTTTGAGGAAATGCCCATAGGCTAAAGTAGTCATGGATTGGAGAAAAAGATTTAAAAACATAAATTTCCATAATTTAAAATTACTATTTAAAACACACTGTTATCAGACCACTTATACAAACAGGACCATTCAGCTGATGGGGGAGATTTTCACAAGTAATTAAAAAGCTCTCTTTTCACTGGAAGTTAGTGGGGCTTAACTTTCACATTTGTTACACAGCTTTGAGCTCCTTTTCATTGCAGCAGCTTGCTAGCACATAAAGTCTTAGTTTTTTGTTTAGGACCATGACCACAGGCCAGCCAGAATACTATGACTATTCACTGAAAGGAATGCTGGGTGCAGTACACAGAACTTGCCAGCTTATTTCCCAATCCACCAGAAACATGCAAAGACCTGTATGCAATAACGGTGTGTTCTGTCAAACAAAAACACAACCTAGCTTAAGTTTAGAATTCTGTTGTGTAATGATTGTTAAAAGTCACCAGGAGAGCTGTCACTAGGAGCTTTGGTCTTCGCAGAACATTTCAAACAAACAATGGCAAGACAGGAATAGAAAAATTTCTGAAAGCTTTAAGAAGTCAGGTGTAAAAGCACTGAACTCTCTCACTGCAGTAAGAAACGTAGGGCCTTTGGTTGTCTTATTGTTCAACGAGACCACCTTGTATATGCTCTTCCTGAAGGAACGAAGAAGAAATGGAGAAACCTGTTAATGTTTTCCAAACATGTACTGAGCATCCTTACAGACAGTTCGCACTTTATCTCTCCAGGATTCTCTGGTCTTACTTGCCTCTGCTTTAAACGGAGATACCAGCATATACTTCATGAAATAAAAATGTAGTTTTCCCCAGCACAATGTGGATCGCATTGTACTTTATATTTCCAGAACTGTCTACATGATACCAAGCACTATTTACAGGTACAGATATCCAAAATAAACATTTCTGTTACACCTGAGCTCTGTAATTTCAAGGCATCACATCTACATTCCTATTCACTTGTATTTCAGACATGCTGTTAGGAAACAACACAGCAGCAAGTCAAGCTGAAAACAGACAAGCTACTGAATAACCAGTGCATCCTCAGCAAGTCTGCAGATGACACCAAGCTGACTGGTGCGGCTGACATTGGAGGGAAGGGATTCTATCCAGCGGGACCTGGACCAACTTGAGAAGTAGGCCCATGTGAACTTCATAAGGCCAAGCACAAAGTCCTGAACCTGTGTTTGGGCTTCCCCCAGTATCAAAACAGGATGGGGGATGAAGGGATTGAGACCAGTCCTGACGAGGACTTGAGGGTACTGGTGTATGAAAAGCTAGACATGAGCTGGCAATATGCACTCACAGTCCAGAAAGCCAGCTGTTTCCTGGGCTGTATCAAAAGAAGGGTGGCAAGCAGGGTCAGCGCAGCACCTCTGTCCCTCTACTCTTTCTGGTGAGATCCCACTGGAATACTGCAGCCAGCCCTGGAATCTTCAGCACAGGAAAGGCATGTACCTGTTGGAGGGGTCCAGAGAAGAGCTGTAAAAACGATCAGAGGGCTGGAGCACACCTTCTGTGAAGAAAGTTGTGATCGTTGAACCTGGAGAAGGCAAGGCTCTGGCAAGACTCTATTTCAGTTCTTAAAGGGGGCTTCTAAGAGAGATGGATGGGAACTGACTTCTTACCAGAGACAGTACCAATAGGACAAGGGGCAATGGTTTTAAACCAGAAGAGGGGAGACTTAGACTAGATACAAGGAAGAAATTTTTTACAAGAGTGTGGTGGAACACTGGAGAAGGTCGGCCAAAGAGGTGGCAGGTGCCCCATCCCTGGAGGCATTAAAGGTCAGGCTTGACAGGGCTCTGAAGAAGCTGATTTGGTTGAAAATGTCCCTGCTTACTGTAGGGGAGTTGGACTAGATGGGCTTTGAAGGTCCTTTCCAGTGCAAGCCATTCTGTGATTCTACTCTGTGAAAATTCTCAGAGGGAGTAGAGTTCTGCATAGACCTTAATTTCTCCCTCTTAAAAGACAGCTGGATCAGACTTCCCAACTGTGAGATGAAGGTGGGCACACATTTTTAGCACAGAACAGGTCCCCACTTTAAGAGCTTTTTCTTCTTCAGACAGATAGAAGATGGCTAGTGCCAACTCACAGTCAGATCCAGAAAGAACCAACACCTTTCCTTTTCCAGAGGATTAGGCCAAAGATAAGCCGGTGCCCTTGGACAAGGCACTGGTTCA
>WAAB01024521.1:0-13502 GCA_013389865.1 Piaya cayana | reverse complement strand
GAAGTTTTTTATGGAAAGGGTCATTAGGCACTAGAATATGCTGCCCAGGGAGGTGGTTGATTCGCCTTCCCTGGAGGTGTTTAAGTTACGGGTGGACGAGGTCCTGAGGGACATGGTTTAGTGTTTTGTGGGAGTGGTTGGACTCGATGATCCAGTGGGTCTCTTCCAACCCGGTGATTCTGTGATTCTGTGTGATTCATGAGATTCAACAAGGCCAAGTGCATGATCCTGCACCTTTGTTGGGGCTTCCCCAGTATCGAAACAGGATGGGGGATGAAAGGATTAAGAGCAGCCCTGACAAGAAGGACTTGAATTACTGGAAAGGCTGGACATGAGCTGCTAATATGCACTCACAGTCCAGAAAACCCATCATATCATGGGCTGCATTAAAAGAACTGTGACCAACAAGGCGAGGAACATGACTCTGCCCCTCTAGTCTTTCCGATGAGATCCCACCTCGAATACTGCAGCCAGTATAGGAAAGGCATGTACCTGTTGGAGGGGTCCAGAGAAGAGCTGTAAAAACGATCAGAGGGCTGGAGCACACCTTCTGTGAAGAAAGTTGTGATCGTTGAACCTGGAGAAGGCAAGGCTCTGGCAAGACTCTATTTCAGTTCTTAAAGGGGGCTTCTAAGAGAGACGGATGGGAACTGACTTCTTACCAGAGACAGTACCAATAGGACAAGGGGCAATGGTTTTAAACCAGAAGAGGGGAGACTTAGACTAGATAGAAGGAAGAAATTTTTTACAAGAGTGTGGTGGAACACTGGAGAAGGTCGCCCAAAGAGGTGGCAGGTGCCCCATCCCTGGAGGCATTAAAGGTCAGGCTTGACAGGGCTCTGAAGAAGCTGATTTGGTTGAAAATGTCCCTGCTTACTGTAGGGGAGTTGGACTAGATGGGCTTTGAAGGTCCTTTCCAGTGCAAGCCATTCTGTGATTCTACTCTGTGAAAATTCTCAGAGGGAGTAGAGTTCTGCATAGACCTTAATTTCTCCCTCTTAAAAGACAGCTGGATCAGACTTCCCAACTGTGAGATGAAGGTGGGCACACATTTTTAGCACAGAACAGGTCCCCACTTTAAGAGCTTTTTCTTCTTCAGACAGATAGAAGATGGCTAGTGCCAACTCACAGTCAGATCCAGAAAGAACCAACACCTTTCCTTTTCCAGAGGATTAGGCCAAAGATAAGCCGGTGCCCTTGGACAAGGCACTGGTTCACTGATGAAAAACCAGAAGTCTCCAAGAGGCTACAACATCAGCGGAGAGCTCAGCAACTCACCTCCTGACAGTTCTCCAAAAAAGGCACCCCAATCACAAGGCTGAATTGCACAAGGATACTGGAGGGACACAGCTGTTGGCCTGTGTCCATTGAATCCATCTTTCCACTGAGTGGTTCTAGCACAGTCATACACTATGAGGAAATCACACCCACCGTGCAACAACAGCCACAGATCATCGGGAAGCTGTGACTGTCTTTCCAACAAGGAGGAATCACAAGCTCCCAGTCTTAGGGGGCTGGCAGTGGTGCTCAGTAATGCTGAACACTGGGATCTCAAAAAGAAATTGTCACTGAGCCACAGAAATATATGTGAGGGCAAACAATTAGGCACTCCAGAAGCTCTTTTGTACAGGTTAGAGAATGAGGGTTGCCTGTACAAAGGAGATACCAACCCATGTAATACAGTCAGGGTTTTTTTGTCAGGTCTTCCAGACTACAACCTTTACACAGCCAGAAAGTGTCAAGTCACCTTGAAATCTGGCAGAAAAACCTCTGATCACCCTCACTGTACCTGCAGCCAAAGACTACAGCTCCTAACACCTTTGAAGGGAGATCTTCCAGTGACACACAACTCAGAATTTCATAAAGATGGCACAAGGGTAAGAAGAAAATCAAGTACCAAAAAGCCCTTCAGACAAGCCTCTTGAAGACCACTTCAGTGTTGGTCTTTCCTCTTGGCCCAATCTTGAGCTGGAACCTCTTTAGTTGCAGATTGCGCATGTGATCAAGTGAACCGTAGATTTGAACCGTAGATTAAACACAGTGGCTTGAACTGAGAGGGACCAGTTTTGCAGCATCTGTCAGTGAAATGGAACAGCAGGGGCAGAGAAATGTGTACTGGTTAAAACCAGGGGAGTGACAAGGAAGACTCAGACAGACCACACAACCACGCTGGACAGCCACACCAGTGTTGCGAATGATAAAGAGACAGTACTGAACTCCCTGCAGCTGTTCTCTGCAACAGCTTCTCACATTCACTGCTTTCACGGTGATGCTTTACAAAGAGAAACTTTGTCAATTGTTTATCAGCACTTTCCAGCTGACTCAGAGCTACTGGCCTAAACAAAGAGCTACAGCTTACGCTATTCAGAACAGAATAAATCAACAAAAACCACAAGGGTCTGACCTAGACTTAATTTTAAGGAAAGTTCAGTAAAACAATTTGACATTTACTGCAAGTGTCCTTGTAGCTAAAACCTCATCGCACTTAGGCTACCTAAGTAAACCCTACAGGTTTCCAGCCCTCACGTACGTAGCATCCAGTATCACTGGCAATGCTTCCTCAGTACAGCACATGTAACTTCACCCACTAAAGTGCCAGTGTCATGTGTCAATAAATAACTGCTTTCTTGAAAACCCAGGTCGACAGCACAGGTATCTCCTACAAAAATCAGTCCAGTGAACACTTCTACTACTTTATACATATTCCAGTTAAAATGCCCCCCACTTACAAAAGGGAAATAACAGTAGCACATCTTCAGCTTTGAAAAAGAAGAATTTGAGTTACAGTTAAATAAACAGGATGGATCACAGCAGAATTTAAACGCATGGTCGGACTTCATAAACTGAGATGGCATTTTGGCAGAAACCTGTGACGCTGGCATGGTTGTCTGGAATCCATCACAATACTCAAAGATTTGGGGGCATTCTCAACACCACAGCAGCCAGAGCACTCACAATGTAGTCCTTCACCGATGGGTCGAATCACCAGGACCCACAATGCACACTGTGATTGCATCACACAGACAGAGCCTTGATGAGTTTGCTTAGTGCTTAAGGTAGGAGGGAGAATCCAAGAATTCCCTCCAAAATACACATAAGGTTTTGAGCTGGCCAAAGAGGGAGAGACAGGCAGCGTTTTATGTAAACGCAGGCTCCTCAGCTCAGTGGTGTAACCAGTAAACAGAAGGGCTGCAGTCTGCAGGAGGTGCACTTCTTTCCACCTTGCCTCTTAAAAACTCAACACAGAGCATAAAAAACATAATAAAAAATCCTGAAGAGATAAGAATAAAAACCACTGCTAATCTTAGCTACAAGAGCACCCACCTACTTCCACAGCACAGCTACACTTCTAAAAGAAATGCTGAGTATAATTAAAATGTAGACCAAATTATCAATATATATAACCCCAAGGTGAGTTTTCTTCCTCTTTAAACATGGGTAATCTCAGCATTATCCGGGACATCTCAACACTTTCTATCAATACAAAACAAGTGAAGGAAAAATAACCAAGAAAAATACTCTGGTTGCTATGGCAACCCTGGCCTCTCATTCCTATAGGGCTTCATTTCTAAGCTGCGGCACAGACAGAAGTGTACAAAATGGCAGGATTTGAGTGAAAGCAGAGTTGGAAAGAAGAGAGCAAAAAAAAGCCCAATAATCAAATTAACAGGGTCCTGTGCCAGCTGGGCCAGACACATTCAGTGTCTTCTTCAACATGGTTACTACAAAGATATTAACATGGTCAGAAAACTAAAGGCAAATGATTCATACACTGTGAATCAGAGGAAAATCAAACACTCACAAAACACTGTTTCCAGAATGGCTAACAAACTGAAGGTGATAATCTCTAAGCTACCTTTTTATTAAGCACCGTTCTTGATTTTGCTATGAATTTAAAGAATTCTGAAAACATACCTGTTAAGAAACAGTGAGGATTTCAATTCCACCACCAAGGCTTGAGTTACTGATGAGGCTAGAAACTATACGTGTCTTGAATTTAAGGAATAGTCTCTTTCACATAAGTAAGATCATCTATAATTCACAGAGGCTGAGCATTTACATCTACTTAGAGAACAGAGGACTGCACTGCCAAGCTATTCACACCACTTACAAGTATACCAAAATATTTAAGGTACAACAGCTCTGTTCATAAAAGACTAATTTTTAAAGCCTATCTCCACTAAATTATGAATTGTTCCTAAACAGTGACCAAATGATCTCAAGGTTTCGTTTATTTTTTTTTGCTGCTGCTGTTCAATCTTGAGTCTTTTAATCACTCTTGCAGGGCAAGTTCTTGTAACACTTGCTCTTAATTTATTGTGTAACAGTCAGCTATTATTTTATACACATTAATTATCAATGCATGCTGAAAGGTTCTTGAGGCTTACCATGAGTCCATATTTAAAAAACAGTTATACTCAGTAAAAGTACTGAGTAAGTATAACTTATCTCCATTATCTTTCCAGACTTCTGAAAAGGAATGGAAAGATTATTTTTTTAAATCACATATTTGATCACCCTGAAGAAGAGCCTGAATGAAAAATAGAATAGCTTCAAGAAATTCCAAAGCACTTGCTAGGCAAGAGTTATTCTGGAGTAAAGAGATAATATGACAAAAAAAGTATTTAAGAGATGGTCAAAACCAGGATGGGCATGATAATATTTCGCTGTTTTGAAGAGTATTTTTAACATTACAGTATTTTTACCTCCTATTTCAGGCTATTTCTTTAAAAGGGTTTGGCTGGGGAGGTCTGATAGGCCCAGGTGTTGTTGGAAATATGTGGCACTGGTTAACTACTCTTCTTCACAAAAGAAACTACAGGTACATAAGTCAATAGCATGGAAACCCAAACAGGAATTTTTTCACTTGCTTTTGTTTTGAAGGTTATGTCTCTGCTTATACAGCGTTGCATGCTTGTTTTCTCACTCAGCATTTTCTGTTTGCAGAGTTAAGTCTCTCCAGCATCCAGACACAAGTTGGAGCATCGACCATAATTGCAAACACCATTTTCCTCAAGTCTCAATCCCCTTTAGGATATAGGGTTGACACATCATTCACAGCACACATGCATACTTACTAGGCATAACTGTCTCAGTGTGGTACTATTTCATCAATATAGCCATTGGCACCCATGGCCACCCAAAATCTGTGCATCAACTTACAGAAGCATTGTGAAACTTATAAATTCTCTACATATTTGTGAATATAGAATAACTTTGAAATAATCTTTCCCAGTTTCCATATAAAAACTGTTAGAAGAGGTTTAATCTGAAAAAGCAATTGTTTTTCCCAAGTCATGCTACTCAGCTCACAGCTTTGTTTCACGCCTGAGGCCTTCAGCAGATGTATTCCAGGGTTGCTAGTCCTGATCAGTTTCCCACAAAAATTTCTGTATGTGATGATTTATACTCAATTTAGCATCCTAACTAGATTCTGAAGAAAAATTTTCATCTTAAAAAAGGCATTTTTATTCTGAATGAGAGTGTCCACAGTCTCAAATAGGACCAGCCTCCTCACTTTATGATCAGATCCTTCCCTCATGCCTTCTTTATGCTTAGAAGAATCCTAGCAATTTCTTTGTATTCTTCTGCCTTCTTCTGAAGCTCCCAACCAAGAAACAATTTTAGCACTGAAGAAGCATTTCTGTTAGAAACACTTAAGGAACAGGGTAGTAGAGAACTCCTACGCTTGCTGGTTAACAAGGTAAACCGGTTCTTATCCTCACGCGCTGCAGAGAAAGTACTGCAGAAAAAGGACAGACTCACTTCCTGCATTACATCATAACAAAGACATCAAAGTATGACATATTCTCCAAGAAGAAAGAAGTGCCAGGAGGAACAAGGATTTTTTTCCAACATATTCTTGCACTCAGGCTGGACATCCTGTTTCCTAGCCACTGTAATTGAATACTACCTTGCAGAACAACACATTGCTCCTATTTTAACAACTGAAGTTTAAATCATTCATTGTTCCTCCCAAGTGCCTCTGTTAAGCAAAGCATAAGGAATGCCGCTAGCATTTTTCTGTATGTAGAACTTCTAGAGATGGTTTAAATTGTGGTCAAATACAGCAATTGTAATTCTCATTTTTATTTGTTTTAGGTCTTAAACATAATTTTTTACACAGCAAGGACCATGACATTTATATCATACAAATGGTATTTAAAATGAGGCCAAGCAGGTGAGCAATATGAGCATATTACATTCATAATCCTAAACACACTTCCAAGTAAATCACTTGTATTCCATTTTAAACAGGGGAAAAAGCAACAAACATATCAACATATAAAAGTACAAATACGTGTTCTTCACCTGTACATGTACATGTGAATATATATGTATGAATATATACATATACCCATAATCATATTCTTCCAGAGCCAAGAGATTAAAAATATTTAAATGAAAACAGGAAATAAAATGAGGGGTTGACTGTATTCCAGTGAATAACAAACTTCCACAAGTGAGAAAACAGTGGGCAACAACATGGTTTAATAGGAAGAATACTATGTTGGCACATTTAGAAAAAAAGTACACTTTCACTGAGTTCCTTACCACATTTGTGATACACATACGTTAGTTTTTGCACTGTGTTTTCTAGCAGGCTTCTCTCAAAACTGAAAAGTGCTATTAAACAAAAAAAAAGGAGGGGGGGAAGCTGAGAGAGGAAGAACAGGAGGTGATCAATGCATATTATTTTATTCTTCAGAAGGGCTTATAATGCCATACACTCATCCTGTTCTTTTCCCACTGGAACAGAGTTACAGTTACCCAGTTACCTGTTTTCAATAGGTGTTGCAAAAGCAGTTTCCACAAAGGGATTTTCCCAAGGCAGCTTAGGATGGTCTTAATGAGCAGAAAGTAGCCCAGAAGGAAGACACTTTGAGCTGATGAAATGAATGTTTTGAAAAACAACTCTGGAAGAAACTGCTGACATAACCAAAATGCAAAGGTCATCCAGGGACAGCCTAATTCAAAGATAATTCAAATCTACCACCTAAGGAAAGAGCACCAAAATCAAGAAGAGATTCAGGTTTCCATTGGATACTAAGCAGAAAAGCCACATTATGGATGAGATAATAAAGAGCATATAATCAAAGAGGAGAAAGACATGCAGCAGAGACCTTGCCCAGAGGGAACCCCATGGAAACAATGCAACAAAATTCCTTATCTCTGGACTGGGAATTCAGAACAACATGGATGAAGGGGAGTGAACAGAAACATTCATTACAAACTACCAAGAGAGGAATTAAAACTACTATAAAAACCTGGTGTGTCATCCTCCATGGCACTATAAGCAGCAGACGCCACCTCAATATCAGCATCTAGACTTGGGTAATTAATGCCCCTTGTACATAACACATCCTGTTCAAAACCAACTGTCAATGCAAAATGATTGCTTAATGCAGTTATTTCACATGCAAAACCTCAGAATGCTGTCTAAAGTTCTCAGGGAAACATGGAAATAAAAAAATAACATCACTACTAAAACACCTGCTGATGACTACTACTGAAGGATGACAGAAGTCATACAAAGAGGTGCACATTCCCAAGTAAGATGCACTACATCCCACATTAATACAAACTTCTACAGCTATAAAGAATGAATGCAAACCATCTCTAGAGAAATGGGAGGTGTCACTGAAACGTACTTGTTCCCAAGAAGAAACCAAATCCCAACCAAGAGGAGACACACAGCTAATGCCCACAAACATCACAGAAAATAAGAACAGAACTTCTGCACCCAGGAAGTACTGATGTCACTTCTGACTGAATCTCTGCCCAAACTTTAAATTTAAAAAATGCTGTTAAATAGCTCAGCACAGTGCTTAGAAAATATTTTATAGGGAAAGCCTTAGAGCTCAATGTCTTCATTTATCAGAAAGAAACAACTATTCAGGCATTTATCTCCTACACAGCAGCAAGAATTAAAGGCTTTCTAGATCCTTAGCATAGCATTGCAAGAACTGTGGCCATCAGAATCTTACCAGAGGAAGACTGAAAAATTATGCTGTGAGATGAAAAGAACCTGGGGGCTATGAGCCTAGAAGATAGCTGAGGAATACCTGAACACATTAAGTCCAAGCAGTATCAGAGGAAAGATCATCTAGAAAGGAGATCTGCAGAGCACCAGCCACGGCCATTCCACAGCACAATGGACCAATGAACACCTTCTTTATTGCTTTTGCCATTTATCACTGAGTCAGAATGAGGCAGCAACACAGATGATACATGAAAGTGCTGTGCAAAGCCTGGCTTTAGCACTTTCTGCAGTAAGTTATTTCCTACCTAGTTGAGTTTCTGGACAGAAATCTGGGATAATGCTATCAACATAAAATATAGCTTCCAGCTACAAAAGCTGCATGCATCTTCACAAAGCTCCCTGTCCTTTCCTCTGCGTCATGGATGATGATAATGACATTTTCTTCTGAAGAACCGTCAGAAAGAGGCGGGAAAAAGAAAGGTGTAAATCCTCTTCAGTACAAAATGGTTTATCCTTCAAATTTAGACCAGTCAGTTGCAACTTTCAGTGTCTCAGTCAAAGCTCCAAACATTTTTCCAAACATATGCTTCAGCTTGACCAGAACTGAGCTAACTTTCTGTGTTAGGGATTCTTTTAGGAAGTGTTTTTTAGCTTTTTTTCCTCCTGTTTTGACAGTCTTTATGCTTGTTCCCAACATGGCTTCAGAGTCACATAGCTCAATCGGAGTTTTAAATGCAGCAAAGCCACAGACATTCAACAACGTGTCAACCACAAACACAGACTGCATCTTAACATCAAACACCTCATGATTGCACAGAAAGGCCCCACCACTAAAAAGGAACCCACTAAAGAATAAGGTGAGCAAGTCTTGAAAATGCAAACTGACAGTAGGATAGAACCAAGATTTTATTGCAGTTTTACATTCTTGCAGCTTTTACTTTTAGTTTGAAATGCACCAAAAGCAAGCCAAGTTTGCCAGAAGAAGGACGAATTTGTTTTCCTTTGGAACTGCAAGCATTAAGACTTTCTGCAGAATCTCATAGATCATTCACTTCCTTCAAAACAGAATTGAGCAAAACCAGCAGAGTCAAGGATGTTCTAGCCGCTCGTCCCAACAACAGAAGTAACCGGAAAGGATAACAGTTCAAGGAGATTGCTACGTGTTCCTTTATTTCTTGCTACTATTTCCTTTTCCCTACAGGGACAAAATCCTTGTTGGTCTAGTTTCCATCTTTGAACTAAAACACACCTTCCTTATCTGCCTCCAATTACTTAGGACAGTCTTTAAATAGAGCTGACTGCATTTAGAACATGCCCAGCATTAGTACCCCTAGACCGCCGCAGAGATGCTGTCTGAATTTTTCCAAGTTCTTCTACATCAACAAGGCACAATGTGGCTTGCCCATGCCTGGGACATGCTTTAATGAATCACAGCAGCTTTACAGGTGTCTTTCTAAGTCAGGGAACTATGGCATAAACAGAACAACAATTCACCATTTACACTGCATTCTAGAAAAGCCACAGCACAGTTAGCCAGCATCAAAACCAAATTAGAAAAAACAGGGATTTCTGCATCTTGCAATAAATCTGGAGGTTCTCTGTAGAATACAAAGCCTAAAAACCAAACACCAAAAACACAAAACCAAGGATGCTATTTCGTCAAGTATTATTTGTTAGTGACTTCACATCAAGTATTCTACCTTTTCAAATGACATTCCCCTAGCAGAAAAAAGTCACATCAAAAATTCCAAGACAGTAGCTTCTAATAAATGCTCTAATGAAGGATATTTATATATATTACCTAAAAATGGCTAAATAATTCTGCTAAATTTCCTAACTAACTTTCTTATGACTTCAGTCCCTTACATTTTACCTTTGTCTAAAATGAGTCAAACTGACTTCACATTAAAAAGATTTATAGCACTGGAAATGTTTGTAGCCTGTGAAGTGTACAGATTCACTTTCTTTTTTCTTTTTTTCTTTTCAAGCCGCTTATGGAAAAAGTGTTGTGAAAAGAAACGTATTTATCAATGGCTAA
Source organism: Piaya cayana (assembly GCA_013389865.1). NCBI lineage: Eukaryota > Metazoa > Chordata > Aves > Cuculiformes > Coccyzidae > Piaya > Piaya cayana. The sequence continues at coordinate 3,480 of WAAB01024521.1, read as the reverse complement.
AATAAATCCCAGACATAAAATTAAAATATTTGCTAGCTATTTTTTAGTGTATTAAATTGGTTCCTCTGTGCACTACCAATGACAGCTCAACTCTCTACTCTGCAGAGAGTTCATATATCTAACATTTTTCAGTTTTAAGGCTTGTAGAAGCCCCATCACTTCCACTGCCTCTTCCTTGTCATGCCTGAGGAAATTTAAACCCGCTCAAAACTGGAACAACCAGGCTTTGGAAAGCAAAAGCAACATAAGAGTAATTGTTCATGTTACAATCCAAACATTTTACAATCCATTCTTTCACACGCACACTTATCAAAGGAAGTGACAGCTACAAACAGTTAAGTGGTAAGAAAAATAAAGAGCCACTTAAAAAGGATTCAAGAAAACAAGCAGGGGGAAGGGAGGAAGGGGAGGGAAGAAAGCAAAAATTAACCACAGCTGCAGGTCTGGTTGCCTGAGATTACAATAAATGTATGCACCAAAGCTTAATACAGTGACATCTCCGGACCCAGCCAGACACCTAATCCACACAGGAAGACTACTGCCTTCCCTATAAAATTTAACTCGAAAAAACACCTTGCCAACAGAGCTGCAGTTCTCCCCAGGAGTAACTCCAATCCCCTAAAAAGTGCTGGCAACAGTGTTACTGGCCCAGAACTGGAGAGAGTATTTTACTTTAAAACAGAGATATTGGATCCAGAACACTTCATGCCTTGTGCAGAGACCATCAGAGCATCTCTTCTATGCATTTTTCAGAGTCCACAAGATGAAACGGGAAGGAACATGCCTCTTGGCCAACTGTGCCAGAATGTGCTCAGAATTCATTATACTTTCCTGTGTTTTTGCTACACAGCCACATAAACCATGAATGTGGGCACATGTCAGTCTGCAGAGTAGTTGGTGAGATTACTGAAAAACTCCATGGACCTGGTAATTAATATACAGAACATGCCATTTTCCAAGAGTCAAAAGTGCAATCACAATTGAAACTCAGATCCAGGCCCTTTGGGCCACACAACTACTCAAAATAATGACAGACGGGACATTTGTTTGTCTCTTTCTTTCCTTTAACTGATTAAGTTTTCTCATCAGTATGCAGTTTCCTTCAAAGCTCAAAAACGTTTTTTTAAATCAAGACAAGCTTCAGGGAATATCAAGATAAACAACATGAGGAGACTGAATACCTTGATCCCACAGATTTGGATTGCAAATTCACCTAGAAAAAGGCTATTTGATGGCTTTGTTTTGAAGCTGTAGGTGGTTTATCAAAAGGAATCCAAACAAAGACAGCATCAGCTCAGCCTTAATGACAGCAGCAGTCCTAGTCTCTGTAGAGAAGCATACAGCCATTAGCTACCAAGCTCTTCCTGTCTACTGCAAACATTTCCTCCCTTCACTAAAAGCTACGTGGGCTGTTTTTTTATTTTTAACCAGCCTGGTGCTCCTACAAATTGCACTTTTATTACTTTGTAAAGAACAATGATCAAGCTCTATTAGTTAAAGCAAATGTGACAAGGAGGTAATTATTAAACAGAACTTACTTAAACTATCATTCAAGAAATAATACTAGCATTTATCAGATAACTCGGAAGGAACGAGCAACCAAGCTATTCAACAAGGTACAAGGGTGTACACATGGCTGTCAAAAGCTGGTACTGTCAGCAAATGACCCATAGATTATTTCTGAAATTTGTTATTTAGCAACAAGTTGCTGGAAACCACAAAACTTAACAGAGGATAGTTGGCTGAAAACAGACAAAAAAACCTTCAGTTCTTCACTCAAAGGAGACACTGTTGGGGTGGAGGTTTGAGATGTAGGTTTAGAAGAGGTATCTTAACCATGCAGCTTGGAAGTGCCTCATCAGCACAAGGTCATTAGCAATAGTGATAATGACTCTTATCTAAAATTCAGCCTGAAAAGCTGAAGGGAAAAACCAATTCCAGACCACGAACTGTCAACACAGTTTTCGGTCCAAGAAAAGACCCTAAATTCAAGTTACAGCTATGTACTATCTTTATGTTATATAGTATGTGAATGGAAAAAAAATTGTGACATCCTGGATGAAAGCCACTCACATTTTCTTAACCATTAACGTATCAGAGATGCTCAGCATTTCAAGTGACAAGACTGGCAGTTGAATGCCCACTTCTGTAACTCCAATAAATTGCCTTTTTTTAAAGACAGTGATATAATATAAAAATGTGAAAGACTAGCTTTGTGCATTTTCACAGCTGAAGAAACCCTCAATCGAGTTCAGGGTTTTTTGCTGTTAGGGCAGGCAGTGACTTTCTGCTATGCAGACAGAACTGTGCCCCTCAGCAAACTTATACACAAGCATCAGACAGTTTGTGTGAGTTTTTTGCACCACACAGCAAGATGACTTCCACCCAACTTATTCCTGCACCCTCTTCACCCACAAGCCTGATGAAAGGCAGGAGCCATTTCAAGCCCCTGCAGGGCACTTGCTCTACACCCACAGCCTTGTTTGATACCACCTGAACAATGAGGTTTAGGTACAACCTGACTCCTCCAGATATGCTCTTGCAGATGCAATACAAGATGGCTGGGTTGCTCATGCTCAAGAAGATATCGAGTTGTTGGTTTTGGGATTTTCTGTTTCGAAAAGCAGGACACGGAGAAACCCTCTTTCCCCCAGGGCACTGTTGGTTTCAATGTATCAGAAAAAGCCATAATTTTGTTGCCTGCAGGAACCCCAGCCGGTGAGGAGCTGTCAGGCAGACCTAGTGATTCCTTCTCCCTTTCCAGGCATCAGCCCAAGTTTAAAGGGTTCAAACTCCACGTGACTTGCAGCTCCTTCACGTCATCGGGGATTTCAGCAGGTAAATACACCGCAGGATGGCTCTGTTGCAAGCCACCAACTGGTGTGTTCATGGCTCACCCAGGACCCACCCTAGGATGGGCAGGGGCAGCAGTGGATCACGGGAACATTCCCTGTCACCACACAGGAGCACGTATTGCTACACATCTGATTTTTTTAAATTATTATTGTTAGAAGTGTCAAAATTGTTACTATTATTGTTAGAATTTTCAGTATTACCTGGATTTTTATTCCTATAGCTGTAAAAACTTATTGTTGTTGCTACAATGACTATTCATACTTCCTATTATAACTTATTAACATTAAAATTTTCAGCATTACTTGGATTTTTATAACTGCTGCATAATAATTTAATATTATTATAGTTTGTAATTCTTATTATTACTGTTGCTAAAATTTATTATTACAAATTATTAATGTTGGAATTTTTTGTATTAAGGTTTGGGGACTTAATAACATCAACATTTTTATTAATAGTAGAGTTTCACGATTAATGTTATCTTTGGAATTTTTAGGTGCATAATTTATTAGTATTATTTGAATTTTTAGTATTATCGTTAGGTTTCATTATTAGAATTTACAATTACTACTGAATTTATTATTGCTCTTGCTATTTTTTCTCATAGTATGTATTTTTTATTAC
>WAAB01024520.1:197879-241672 GCA_013389865.1 Piaya cayana | reverse complement strand
ACGGAAAACCCTATCATCTCATTTTTCATTAGGTCCACCAGCACTGATATGTCATATCAGTCCTCAGCAAGTAGAAACACACCTTTTCTACTCCCCCCTCCACACAGTAAAGCCATGCTCATCCCTAACTGCACGCCTTCTCTTTGGGATCATTAGTCTGAAAGCAGTCACAGTGCAAAATAACCCTTGCATTGCACAGAGGGATTGAATTACTGCACAGAATAACTGCGTTAGCAGCTGACAAACCGTGTTAACTTGAGCTGTAGTCTATGTAACCAGATGAGCCAGTCAGTTCAAACAAAACCACTACCATCCTCATCTTAAAGGTTTCTGCATTTGGACAAGACTTCAGTTGGAGTGAATCTGAAGTTCTGACTCAAATGTACTGCACAGTCAAGACAAGCCCAGAAAGCGCTATGAAGAGATATCAGTGGATAATTTCCTTCAACTATGTTAAAATATAACAAAAGCAACAGGTTGCATAGCAGAAACAGGGGCCTCACTGCCCACTCACATTTGCACTCTAATGACAAAGAAAAGTTTGAGTCTTTCAAGAGCTGGTTGGTCCCAGAGATGCTCCTTCTGTCACAGAGCACTAGAATGCTCTGACCCCACAGAAAATCTTCAGTCCACCTGTTAATGAGACAAAAGGTTGCAGGCAAACCCAGATGAAACACAACAAATTATGGTGATACAGACAGAGGGATCCTATTTATCAGTTTTACCAAAGGAAAATATTGAGAAACTAATATAAGTAGGAACAAGCTGCAAGAAATGTTCTGCAACCTTAAATTAATGATCTAAGAGCACAGTAGGCGTCTTGCTGGTAGGCCTGCACTTTGCTGAGCTCCTATAGTCATGCAATCCTAGTAGCTGCAGTGGAAAAGAAAATAAAATCCTTTAGTCCTTTGGGAAAAGTCACAGTTTATCTCTAGAAAGCACGAAGCCACAAATCTGAAAAGATGCCAAAGTTGACAGTTAACTGCCACATACTACTAAAGCCTTTCCCCCTCCCTTTTTCCTTGAACTCTTTCTTCCCATTCCCAGGCCAGACTCAAGTTTGGAAGTCAGTGAATGAATTCCACAAGTACTACAGTTTGTACTTTCACAAACAGCTAAAAGCGGAGGTATCAGATTTCACAGCTCTGTGAGGAGGCTGGCACAACTTCAAAGCATTTCTGAAATATCTATTACTTTATGCTGAAGAGACAATGGCCTCTCCATAGTGAAGGCTGAAACAGTCCTTCCCCTCCAAAGCTGATTTTGACACAGTCAGCTTCAGCTAAGTAACACCAACAAGTCTGAAATTTCCAAACCTCAAGCCAAGGCAGAACTTACCTGTAAAGTCTGAAATCAGAAAGTGTTTGAGATCTCAAAATTTTCCAAGAGACCTTGAGGGATCAAAAATGGGTTGGATGCAAATCCCATATTTGCTAGTGCTAGTTCTGGAGGAAAGCAGGTGCTTACGACAAGCTTTTTCAGTTACTAAAAACAGGTCCATTATAGAAACTACATAATCTTTAATTCTTCTCTTGACTGTAGTTTAACATTAAAAAGGCAAATACATCAATCCCAGAATCTGTAACAACAGGTCTCATAAAAATTTCCTATCCTGAATTATTGCAGATACAGTCATTCTTAATACACCATTTTCTCTATGATATTAAGAAAAATCAACTTTCATAGCTTCCTGCATAGATAAAATGCACAGTATTTCACCTAGTCTTAATAATAGTTGCGAACAGCACCTTCCATAAAGACAAAGGCATGCCAGAAAATGGAATTTTATAGGAATAGCAAAATGAAACAACAAATAGGAGTATAAAAAACCCCAAACCCAGATATAAATATATCAAGAGCAGCAAAACTGACTAAGCAAATACTGTACAGAGAATACCCTTTCAGGCTCCAGGTCAATGGAAAATTTTAATTTACAGCTGTATCATGTGCAGTAGAGCTTCTACAATTCCAAACATGACAACTGGGTGATATATGTAATTTCCCATGTTCTTCTATGTCCTAGTATTTCAGTTATTAAATGACAAGCTGAGAAACTGTAACACAGAGACAACAAAGCTGGTAAAAGGATAGTCAAAATTTGTCAAAGTGTGATGGAAACTATGGGAAGAGCAAAACCTGAGCTGCACTGATGCTTGGAAAAAAAAGAAACAAACCCCAAACTGCAAACCGCTTGAGAATTTGAACCAAGGACAAAATGAAACACTAGACACATTCATGAGGAGAGATAGCATATATTTGGATGATCCTTGATAGAAAAGCTTAAGCTAAAGGGAAAGGCAAGGCCAGCTGAAAGCACAGCAGCCTAATGCTTCATCATCCCCTCTTGCCTCTTCAGCACCTTCTGGAATGAACTCCATATAGGGGAGAAACAATCTCAGCATTGCTGTTTAACCATAGCTCTCCTTGCTAAAGAACAGGGGGAAACAACAGAAAAGTTTCCACAGAGTTTGTCAGGAAAAAGAATGTACACTGATTGCTTAATCCCCTCTTATCCTGTTGATCTGATGCTTTGCATCTGCACTACTGCAGTCCAGCCCCTGGGTGACAAACTCTTCACAAGGCTTTACTGTCGCCACCATTCTCCTCACAGCACCTGTCTCACCTGAGTGTTTCACTCACAAAAATGATGGGAAAATAATTTCAACTAAATTAGCATCTGGCTTTATTGGCTTGCATTGCTTTTTCTCTGTTGGGGGTGGGCAAAGTTTGGATGTGGAGGAATAAGCTGATGCTACTAAACTAATGGTTGGACTCGATGATCCGATGGGTCTCTTACAACCTGGTGATTCTATGATTCTAGGGAATCTGACTCCAGAACTGAATCTAAATCTGATAAGCCTGACATCCAGTCTACCTCTTCCCCCTTCCTCTCTAATAATCTCATCATGTAATTATTAGTTTTTCCTAACTTCAAACTCTGCAATGGTGCTTCAAGTTCAATTCCCCACATACCGTAAGGTCAAGAATCAGCTGTAAGTTCTGTGAGGCATCTACAGTCACAAAATTCAAAGGCAAACTGGAAGAAGAATCTTTAATGGAAATAGAGTTTGCTTTCTCTAATGAGTCCTCAAAAACAGCAAGGGGGGAAATAAAGTTTCAAAAGAGGGAAAAAAAAAAAAGAAAAGAAAGGGAATTATCTTTTGACAACATTCATAAAATTAAGAAAAAGTAGAATCTGAAAAGGCAGCACATAATAAGGATCAGCCCCAAACCACAGTACTGTCTCCACTTTAAACTTATTTAAATGAGGTACACTGTCTCTTCTCCAAGTGTAGGGCCTATGAGCCCATATATTGTTGAGCAAACTTTTTCCCATTAAACCATTCCCACTCCAGTTCAGAGACAGGCATTATGGTCAAGCCCTGTTTATAACAACGTTTGGTTTGGCAAGTCTCAGTGTGGTTATCTTGGCAAACAAATACTTCAGCCTATGCCATTTTTTTGGTCCCAGTACATTCCAAATTATTTTGATGAAACTTAAAGTGTGATGTGAAGGGAAAGTCATAGCTAGTAAATCACCTTGAAAGTCCCGTAAATGATAGGCCTTGATGGCTTCACCCTACCAAAGAAACAACACTGGCTTGCTGATCTGTTACAAACTGGACATGCTTACAATAAAAGCAGAGGTTCTTTTTATTGCAAGACAGTAACAAAATGCACACAGCATAAAGAATAGTAATATGACTCTTAAAGCAATGCTCACCATAGAGCAGAAGAGTCATAATTCTTATGAGTAGTCAGCATTTAAGTTCATAAAGTTATTGAGGCAGTTCTCACAGCATTCCCCTCTCTCTCTCTTAAAAACTGTTATTTATGTGCACATACATATGAGCAGAGATGCAGACTTTTAAATATGTGGATTGTTAACTCAAAGGCAAGCATTCACACCAAGCAGGAAGAGCACAGAGCTATTTCTTTATCAGCACTATCTCTTTTCAACAGAACAAAACAGCAAACGCACTGTAAATTGTAATAAAATAAAAAGAAAACATATTTAAATCCCAAAACTATGCACGATAGTTCAAGCAAACATGATTTTGATTATTTTATCTTTTTAAGGTTTGTAGGAATTGCAATATTTTTCCTGAAAATACAAAGGTTTTGGAAATAATTCAGAATATCTGGGAATGAGATAAATCACTTTTTACAGTCCTGAATACCTTGAGAAGTTATTTTCAGAAGCGTATATGCAGCAGCAAATGGCTTGGTTCTCAGAAGTGCACCATGACCTCAGAGCGCAACATAAGAGACAGCATCTGTCCTTGCCTTGCACTTGTGGAAATCGGGCCAATGCTAAAACTGGAATTGAAAAATAAAGATACCTTCTATGCCTGTCACATTAAAGTCCATCCTAATTGTAAAATTCTCACCTGTTTTAACTCCTAGTGCTCAGTTCCAATTTGCATTCATACAGTTTTCCCCAAAAATGCTCAGATGCACTTTTCCAGCTTTTAAGCTGTCCTCACTAAGAAACACAAACGTGAAACATCTACTTTTTATCTTCCTGCAAACCAAATGCTGACCACTCCAGAGTTAAGAATAACAGCAGCAAGCCAATAGAAAACTAGGGAAAGGAGAGCATTTGAAAATTAATGCTCAGATTCAGAATATTTTCTGAACAGGCCAACTGACAGCTATGATAATCCTGCAGAGATCCATAGGAAATGTCATTATTTCATTTCTTTCATTGTACACAGCATTATAAATAGGAACAAGAATTAATACGCAATTACTACAGTTTAATGTAAATATCTGGCCTCCTAATTTCACAGACATTCTTCAGATATCATCTAAACGGGTATGTAAATTTATGTGTTTGTCTTTTCCAGAACAGATATCCCTCAAATCAATCAGCAATAGAAGAGCATTATCTAATTTACTAAGTAGCCTGCTATAAAAGTAAGAATCACATCCTGAGCTCTTTTACACTCATGGAGATCCAGGATGGCTATTGCCTGCAGGAAAATAACTCCAAGCTTACCTTGGTTTAACAGAAACTGCTGAACTCAACTCTACTCCACCTCACAGAACCAGGTCTACGACTGAAATTGAGTCCTGGGTGAATATTTAACATACTCTGAGATACAAACAATTTAACGCTTCCTCCAAGAGATGACTAATCTTTAAATACATCCCATAGAACATGTGCACCTCTATTATAACATAAAGCAAACCATAAATTGAACCCCATACAAAAAACATCACTGCAATTACTTCATAGAGAAACACCACAGCTGCCTTTTCCTTCCAGCAAGTCAGTTTCTTTAAACAAGCCATGCTCAACAAAACACCTGAAAAACTGCATCTTAAAAACAAATTAATTAGCTTCCTACAAATCAATTTTTTCCTTTCAGTACTCTGAAAGCTTTTATCCATATTTCCTTCTTTTCCTGTAGCAATAAAATTTATTCAAGTCAAATTACATTTCTGTAGGCATTGATTCGCTAAAGCTTTTGATACAGCCCATTCTGGTTGCATGAGCTGATAGGATAGATCCTGTCTGGGAAGCCACCATGGTGTTTGAAGTAGCGTTATGCAATGGATGCCACAATGCTTAGGTAGTCAAATTATCCAGTCTTAACAGCTGAGCTTTTTGGTAGATGGATAATTCACACAGATCTGTGCTGGTGTCTGCACAGAGAAACTGTCTAAGTCTTTGGACAAGGCCCTGTTGAATGCGTGCTCAGAAGTCAGGATACACCAACCACAGAAGTGGTCATTGGGAGCAGTTCAAAACATTCTACAAGAATGCTTTGATGCTATCCAGAGCAGTACTACTGCCATTAGCTAAACTATAATTATGCTAGCTGGATCTGAAATCAGGGTTGAGTTGCAAGAATTCCCTTCTTGGCTCACCAGTTCCAGATCTTGATCAAGGCCAACGTACTTTTGGGAAAGTTTAGTTCCAGCGAAAATGTAAGCCTACAGCTGAAAATCTCTTGGGTTGTTTTTTGTTTTAAAATCTAGGTCACATCACTCTAGGAGCAGCAGCAGCAGACTTTCCACACAGGTGCAGAGGATGTGGGGATACTCTATAAACAAGAAGCTACGAACAAAGAAATGTTTACAAAAATCTAACTGTACATACTAAAAAATATATCAACATCAATTCATTATAAGCTGTCTCTGGTCTGGTTACCATCTGTGAGGGGGATTTTGCTATGCCATGAAACAAGAACAAGATAAGAGTCTTAAACACTGCTCAGAGCACACAAGCCCTGTGTTTATTCCCAGCAACATATTCATAAATTATAAAACCAAAAAAAACCCCAAAAAACCAATTTGACTGTGTGGGCTGTAGGAATTTACTTAGTCATGACATGTTCTGCCTGCTACTGCAACCAAGGTAGGCACTGAGAAGTTTTCAGCCAAACTGGAATTTGTATTAATCAGGTACCTCACCACTGCACACCTGAATGATGGCCCCTAACTCCATGCATCAGCAATGAGTGATCATAGCACTCAGATGGTTTCCCATGACAGCAGGGTTGGGCACAGCCACTGCCTGGGCAGTAGACCCATCAGATCACCCTTGCAAGCATGCGTGCTCCATAGGAAGGGCTAATGGCACCATGATAGACAGCAGTAACCAGTGGCTGAGCCCTCTGGAGACACCTTCTTGCTCCTGAGGAGACATCACGTAAGGCCAGTCAGGACAGAACCATCCATCTGGTGTGAGCAGAGTTAAGTTCAGCATCCAAGCTCAACTTTGATCATGCCATTTTCACAGACAAAGATCACAATTGTGGATTTTGTGAGGCTTTTTCCAATCTTTGTTGGCCTTGATTTTTAACCCACTGCTTCCCTGTATAATGTACTACTTCAGCTCTGAGCCTGATGCATAGCTTTCTCCTTCAACTTTTGCTTGTGAGAAGGTTTGCCTCTACTCTCCACTCTCCTTACTGCCTCTAAAACAAGGGATCGACTAAACAATAATTATAATCTGGGAAGTCTCTATTTGCTGCATGCATTGTGATGTTGTTTTAAGGAAGCCCATGCACAGGATACTCTCACACCAACCCAGGTACGGTTCCCATTATCATATAAAAAAACCTGGCAGGGAAACATGATTTTTCCCCTCATCCCCAAATAAAAAAAAATCCTGTGACACTGAACTCCCTCTTCCTTTCATAAGTCTCATTTTAATCCTCGCTATTTAGGCAAAACACAACACGCTAATATCTCATGGGCTACCTCATATGGTAGAGAACTATCTTGTGTTGATTCAGCCCCCTCTCAGAAATGTACATGTCGTTTTCCTGTCTTAGGAAGTCAGGACACCTGACTTCAGTCAGGATACATCTTGTGTTGATGTATTTCAGTTCACTTTGCTGTACATTACCCTGATTAATTTTGGCAGTGACAAAGTTGGAGAAGTAATTTACAATTATGATCACATGGAAGCACTGTATTTTACTGCAGCAAAATCAGCACTCCCATTTTAACTCTCCTGACCTTTCATTTCCTGTGAAGTACAGTAGGTAAAACATGTTTGTGAAGGCACAGCCCTAAGAGTTCTTACAATTTCATTTTTGAATTATTTTCCTTCATAATAAATGAAAATGCATAGTTTTTCATTTGGAGAGACAGTCTTGCAGTACCCCAATAGCATCAAATAAATATAGCAAAGGTGGAATTAGAGCACTAAGGCTGTTAAAAGAAAGTCAACCTAAATTTATCTCTGTCAACCTTAGAAAACAACACAGAAGAAACCAAGGAATGCAAATAGGATACACATGAGAAATGTGGCTTTTGCTTGCTGGGTAAAGTTCGCTTTGAAAAAGAATATGCAGAAATACTGAAGACAAATTGTGCAGATGACAAAGGGAGAATTCAAGCATGTTGGACTTGCATTTTGTTTCCTTTGAGTTTCATCTCTAGTTTCCTTCCCATTACAGCTACTGAAATATTTTTGAGGGAAGTATTATAATATAATTATATTATTATAGACAGTTATCTATGTGAATTGCAAGTCATTCGTGGCTGAATTCCTCTTTTTAAGGATTTTCAGACTAAGTGTATACTTCCTCTAATGTTCCAAAATAATTTCTGGCGATCATTTGAGCTAGAAGAGTTGCTGATTGCTAGAAAGTGACACAAAGTGTCTATACAAAGATCAAATATGAATTTATTAGAGAGTACCTTTTTAGAGAGTACCTATATGAACGTATATTGTGATTAGATCAATCATTGATTCTTCACTGACAAGTTTCTGGAAGTGGTTTCTGCTCTACGTGCACACAAACAAAACAAGCAGCAAAAAACCCCAAGCAAACAAGCAATACCCCCAAAAGTCATTAAACTCTTAATGTTGATCACAGCTCTCTTTAAAAGACCTAATCTAGTTGTCATCAATATATATTACTGTTAGATATCACAAGCATCCTGCTTAACTAATAGCGCTGTTAAGGAAATGGACTGACAAACCCACATCACAAAGCAAGTTATTTGCCTATCAACTTTTTCACATTGATGGAAGTTTTATCAAGAAACAATTTCACTGCACGGCCAGCTAGCAAGGTGTGTAACAGAATCACAGAATCACAGAATCACCGGGTTGGAAGAGACCCACTGGATCATCGAGTCCAACCACTCCCACAAAACACTAAACCATGTCCCTCAGGACCTCGTCCACCCGTAACTTAAACACCTCCAGGGAAGGCGAATCAACCACCTCCCTGGGCAGCATATTCCAGTGCCTAATGACCCTTTCCGTAAAAAACTTCCTCCTAATCTCTAACCTAAACCTCCCCTGGCGGAGCTTGAGGCCATTCCCCCTTGTCCTGTCCCCTGACACCTGGGAGAAGAGGCCAGCTCCCTCCTCTCTACAACCTCCCTTCAGGTATTTGTAGAGAGCAATGAGGTCTCCCCTCAGCCTCCTCTTCTCCAGGCTAAACAGCCCCAGCTCTCTCAGCCACTCCTCATAAGGTCTGTAACAAACATATTGAGCAAAAGAGACTCTGAAATTAATATCAAGTTCATTTTGGACTCCACCAAAAAGAGAGTACCATGTTCTCTGAGCTGTTAGTCTTCTTGTTTCTTGCTCCTCTTCTAAATACAGAGTAAGTTTAGTAGGCTGCTATGTTTCATGCTGGAAGGATCCACCTATTAAGTAGGGTTGTTACCTGTATAATCATGTTCTCAATTGTATTTATTAAATGATTTTTGTTATTGTTTTTAAAGTGAGCTCACTTTTTATTTTGGAGATCTTACTTCAAGTGAAATCATTCCACATCATCTAGCCAGGAACATAACTCAATCGGGTAAAACCACACAGTATACCACCAGACCATCACTTCAGGTTGAAGATATCAGGATGCACAGAGCCTTTTAAAATCAAAAATCATCCAATAATGTGGAAAACCAGTCTTATTTTCCCCAAAAATTTAGTGCTATGAGATCACCTACTGACAGTAAAGTTGGAGAGTCTGCAGTTACAGGATCCACTGCCTTCATTGACAACTTCAAGTTAAGGATTTCACACTTTGCCCTGTTATTAGGTCATTTAAGTCCAAGTCAATTCAGCGATACTGCTCACAGTTCATCACCAGAGAGTTTTGCTGGCTGTTGTGGTAGCATAGTAGCAGCAGCTGTGTAGAGGGCACGGTTTCACTAAGCCAGCATTGTTCTCGAAGTCAGCATACAGAAGCCAAAGAACATTCAGGTGCTAAAAGTGCTTCAAAGAAAAGAGGAGAGCAAAGCAAAGCAGTTTCAGAAAGGCATGAGGAGCTCATCAGTAAGGTGAGCTCAACAATAAGAAGCTCCCTCTTTGAAGCATCCATGGGAAGAGGCATTAAGAGGAGGAAGAAGACCAGCTCACTGTGACTAAAAGAGGCTTCTGTTTTGACAGGGTACAAAGTCAAAATATTACTGGAGAAGAGCATCGTATCTTGAAGGATGCTTTGAAGATCTTCATTTCAGAGCTCCTATCTCTCACAATGAAACTCCCAGAAAAACAAAGACAATCCAAAGCACTTATACATGTGCATAGAGTCATTCTTAAGTATATACTCACTTTAAGCTTCTATATTTAGTTTAAAGGGTTTATTTAGTAAAGATCACTTTAATAACTCTTCAGTAGGTATTTCACCAATCTTCCCAAATAGCAGTGGTCTCCTGAGCCAACGTCAAGTGCAACTCCCATTAATAGGTTACAAAGAAGGTTTTCTGAGAACTGCAGACCTGAGTTAAAACCCTTCTCTTCTGGTGAGAACACCATGACTATGCAACAGGAGTAACAAAACTCAATAGTGGAGGGTACTGCTGGGCTAACAGCACAGAACAAAATCTTGCAGCAACCAATTTTTCTGCCTGAGCAAGATGATGTTAAGAGCAGAAGAAGAGCACTGAAGTGGAGGCTAAAATCTGGCGAGACAAGAAGGGGTGGACAGTACTACTGTTCTGCAACAACAAAGTTTACCTATTTTCTCTACAAGCATTTCTATGTTTCCCAACACTGCAGAAGTCAAGTAACTTATTATTCTTTACTTAATCCTCCTAAGAAGTAAGTGAAGAAGGTAAAAAATTTTGATTTTGCATACACAAAACTAAGGCAGTTATCCACATTCGCATGATATTTCGGAAGAATAAGAACAGCTCACTCATGTCTCATTGTTAGTTCTAATTTTAAAAATAACCCAGCAGGCAGAAGTCTCTTGATCTTTCACATACATGTGTCATGTTCAGAGCCTCCTCCTTATCTTTCACCTCAGAAGACAACCCTCAGGATTAGCCATGTGGGAGACAAGTGGTGTGCCCACAGATTAGCAGGCCAATTCACAGAGAGAAAGCCTGACAAGGAATAAAACTAGGCAAGTTGGTTCCTGCCAGATTTAGGAAACAGGATTTCTGCTTACCTTTTCCTATGGTGGTACCAACAGTGTGGATGAAGAAGCCGCTTAAGGGAAGCTGGCAAGAATCCTCCCAGCAGGCTGCATCCCAGCAGTCACAGACGTACTCTGAAAGAGCTGAACTTAATGCAAAGCATGTTACTGATAAAGGTACACGTACAGTACAAATTTGACTATTCTACTACGTAGCTGAGGAAAGCCAGACGTGGTGGTAAAATGGCAGGATGGGCAGGACACCAGTGACTCCCTCCTAAGGCGGCAAGAGCATGCAGGTGCACTGCACAGAGCCTTCAGGCTGCTCTGGAGGAAAGATAATCAAATTCTAGTTATTGAAACCACAGGAGTATCTAAAGGTTGTTAGAGGACATCAGTTTTTCCTCTGCAGTTACTCATTTCTGTAGTTATGCGACAAATAACCACTTTTTGACCCTTCATGGTTTTCAATCCATGTTTTGGATTGAGATTGTGACTGTGACCACAGAAGCTGGACTCTCACCCTAATTCTGTCAGCCTTTTAAAAACAAAAGCCAACAGCCTGTTCATTTCATTAGATACAGCCTCAGGAAAAAAAGCAATGTGAAGTTCACTTTGCACCCACCTGATCTGACTGTGGGGAGAATCAGGACATGTGAGAAGTCTTGTGGGTGTTCTCCAACTCCTGCCTTCCTCAAGCTGCCAAACAATAGTTTAAAGAAAAATGAAATGCTGTTCAAAAATTCACTAGCGGAAGATGAAACAGTAAACTGAAAAATGGTTATAATTATCATTTCTTCTTTTAGTTAATGTTCAAAAAAGAAGAAAAACACAGCCCTGCCACTGGCAGTGAGGAAACCTAATGGGGCAGCACCACTGCTCACAACAGACTGAGGAGAAAACCTCCAATATTCCAACTTTAATGTGTTTCATTGACAATAAATAATTCACGGTGTAACTGACATGTTATTCAGTCTTATTAATACTTAATTATTAAAGCAGAAACCATCAAATTAACAAGAGGATGAGAGATAGGATCTGCAACTCTGCAGTCGAAGAGGAGGGCCCCTTAGTCAGGTCTCCCCAGTCCTGCAGAGCATGGCCAGGAGCAGCAGGAGGGACCGTCAGCCCTGCTGCCACACCAGGAAGGGTCCTTCAGGGCATAAGCCACACCGTGTCAGACCGATTTTTGAAATTAAAAAATAGAAGCATAAAAGAAAGGCAGATATTGTGACTGTTGCATACAAGAATATCCTGTAGCGCCACAGGCCTTTGGACAGGCAGACAGGAACAGAGCTCACAGGAAGAACTTTTCCTTTTCAAAAATCAAAGACATTTTCTGGTATTTTTAATTTGCTATCAACTCTGAAGCCGTACTGCTGATTTATTGGGTTTTTTTCCCCGTGCAACACTCTACCCTCTACAAACACAGTAGCTGAGCTCTCCACTCAGATCTCTCTACTCTGCAAAATCAGCGCTCCGATTTCTATAAACAGAAGCAGAGCCTGGGAGTAGTTGCAGAAGTAGAACCATTTTTTCAAGCCGTGACAGAATAACTCCTCTTCCTGTTGTTCTGATGCAATATAGTTTATCTGCCTTACAGATAACTTGATTTCTCAGAGATGTATTCACTTAATTTACAGAAGTCATATAGGTTTTATTTTACTTACTGTCTACCTCCAATAAAACTATCAAGTAACAGCAGAAGTGGGGGTTTGGGGGTTCCTTGCAGCCAGAGGGATACCCCCCAAACAGAGCCTTTCCACAGCTTGTGCAGTGTTAGGGAGATTTCCCAGCAGTCATTTTTCCATGGTCCTTGCATGATGCCAGGTACCAATTTTCCAACCTTACACCAATTCAGATCAAGAGTTTAGAACAGTATCAGAACCTTTAACAGAAAACATCTTCCCAGTGAGCTTCATGAGGCACATGGTGTCTGAGATCCCCCTCCCTCCCTCCATGAGGCCTTGCACCCAGCTTTACTGTCTTATAGTACAAATACAGAGTTCTTGCTTTGTTTTCTGTAACATTTGACCATGCCCATTGCAGGCATACACTAATATTTGATTATCCCATTAATGCTAGGAAAGATGCAGAATACAAAATTTCCAAGCTGAATGTATTTAAATAAAGAAGGTAGAATAACACCTACTTTCTCAAGTCATCATTGATTAGCCCACACCTTGTCCTGTTATACCAAAACATTCTTTCAGAACACACATTTTGGGAAGAAGCGAATATGACAGATCATGGTCTTCCCCATCTCAGATTCCTCATTTAATCTGCTTTCGAGAATAGTATCACTTTAGGGGTACAAAGATAAAAAGAGCTTTTCTACAAACTTAAAAGTCCTGAATTTTTTCCACTTCTGCTCTTTTCCGTTCTATAGCCTGAAGGATTTTATGCAGCCATCTGATAAGTTCACCAACAGATTATTTATGGTATCTTCAAAGTCAGACCTCAATGAAATTACTAATAAGCAGCTAAACACAAGGTGAACAGGACAAGGGTGAATATTGTGGCTTTACACTATCGAAGGAGCCTTAAGACTTGCAGGATGTAAAAAACAAACAAAACAAAACAAAACAAAATGCCATTGACTGCATCCAAAGACAGGTTGGAGGTCACATAAAAGATGGGCAAAAGATTCTCCCTAACTTCATCATTTTCAGTATTGCTTCTTTCAACTAAGATAGTTTAGGTGAATTAAGTTGCAGAACAAAGCATTTAACATCTATCCAGGGTGATTCAATTAACAGTTGACATGCTGTACTTAAGCTGCTACCAAGCACTAGATTCACAGCTAATCATTTCAAAAGCAATTGTGAAGGCTGTTCATACTGCTGCATTAATCTTTTGCTGCCGAGCAGAGTTATGTCACTGAAATATGGCACATGCTAAGCTGATAGGACCCATTTAAACTCATACTACTCATTACACAGTCCTTGAGTGTAATAGAGGGCATGAATAATAGCTTCAGCTAAAAGTCATCTGGTAGTAAGATGGACATAGATGCTTAGTTCTTAAATATGCAGAAAGCACGCTTACAGCACTAGCGTACGCTTATAACCATGTCCCGAGTTTCCTTCGTCCTTACTGAATTTGTACTTTTGCTGGAAAAAAAAATTAACATTATAGGAGACATACAACATTTTAAATACTGATTCTAGAGTTTAATATCAAAAACTGGAAAGACGAAAATTTATTTAGAGTTCCACAGCATACACACCAACTCAGCACCAAACTGAGCTTGAACACAGCAATCCTTGCAAAACTCCAAGTGTCTAAATGTTGCTTGTGCTTCTGGAGACTGCTTCAAATTTTTTTCCCAACTCCATTCATTTTCAATTAATAGCACTAATAAATGCATTCAGTACAGAGTTGTTGAAAACTGAAGCTGTCCCAGTAATGGAGCCAGGAAGGAATTCAAATAATAACCAGAAACTTCCACTTGAAAATAAACTCTCGAGCATCTGAGTTTTAGTAGTTGCTCACCTAAAAATAAATGATAATCTGGTCTGTGGCAGCCAGAACAAAAGAATATATAAAAGGGTAAGATAGCATAATGTCATATTTTTAAGGCATTTACATTTTATATAAAAAGGTTTCGGTTCATAAAAGTCTATTTATTACAATTTGAAATTTATAAAAATAAAAATCTAAGCAAGAAAAGAATCAAGAACATCAGGTTTGGTTATGAATGCACTTTGCTTCAAAAGTCCTTTCAAACCATTTGCTAAACAGTCATGTTTAATTTTACTAGGAAAAAAAGCAACAATTAACATAAAACCAATGCACATTAACATCATTGGGGGTATTTTTTATGTTTTACTTCAGAACATAAGCAAGTTTTCATCGCAATTAAACCCTACTAAAAAAAAAACCCAAAACAAAAGAAAGATCTTAAAATGAAAATTGGTAATTTACAAATTTAAATACTGGTCCGATGCATGTGGCTTTCTTTCTAAAGTGAATGCAGCCCTCTTAGATATTAATGCTTCTTTCTTTGAAGATCATTCACACATCATTCATCACTCATCAAGAGAAACAGGCAAGCTACTATGGATCGATTGGACCCTTTCCACAACAAAAAAAAAAAAGCATCATGCATTTTACTAATCAGCATCAGCCTCTTTGAGAGGAGACTTATGTCAGCATAGCCCAAGATTTCCAAAGGCAGCACCCTGGGGTCACAGGTCCTCCTCAAGCTGCAGCCTCACCAGGCAGCAACATCCTCAAGTCCACCAGCATCACCACTCACGCAATTGTTCCCAGTGATATGGAATCATTTAAGGATTCTTAAGCTGCAAGTCCTTTCTGAAGTGAATATTTTGACTTGACAGGATCAACACGGATATATATGTGTGGTAATACCAGCAGATCTAAGGGAATGATAAGCTTCCAGAAAAACAAGTGAAAAATAGCCATGCAATGGCTCCTTCACCTACACTGTAGTCAGAAGAGGACACTGCATTAACCACAGCCTAACTTCTGACATCATAAACATCTTGGGGGAAAGAATCCCCTTCTTTGAGAGTGTGACAGCCTTCTTGGAGGTAGATCTGGTGCTCTGAGTACCTGCCTTTTCCTGATAACAAGGATCCTGTTGAATGTGCACTAGTCACTGGAGTTGCTTTGCAGAAGCAGAAGGAAGGACCAACAGGGACCTGATACAGGTTCAAGTCAATTATAATTTCAACAATATTTTACTTGGAAATCCATGATCTCAATAATTTTCCAGTCTCAAAACAGAATTAAGGCTCTGCAAATGCTACACATAAAATAATTTCTATCTACATAGAGACAGACTGGAGCACAGGAGAGTTGCAGAAGAATTCTTCCTCATCCTTCCTCTCGCACTGATTTCCAGGCAATCATCTGGGCTGTTCTTTTTAAATTTTATCCTGAAGTCTTGCAATGGCTTCCAGTAATTTCAGTTGCTGTGAACTACTCCACCCACATAAGTGGAAGAAAAGCTGTATCTTAAAGGTTCTCCAGAAAACTGAAACGAGAGCTTTGGTGAAATAATTCAAGGAAGCATACTCCCTACTACGCCTAATTACACTTGACTTTATTCTTAGGCTATGGTGTTCCACAGCCATTTCAATTACACACAATGGAAACATCAAAGAAGCCTCGTGTGAGACAATATGAGATATTCAAGACAGCTAACCAAGAAAGCAAAAAACCCCAAAAACCACTACAGCAGATAAAACAGTATCTAGTTTATTACATACAGAAAGAGATTTTCCAGAATTTACAAACACCCACATTTTCATTCCAGGGAAAAAATCAATTTGAAAAGTTCACCCTTTTCTCTTCGTTTTGTTTTGTGGTATTCTGTTGGTCGGGATTTTTTTTTTTTTTACTTTACAATATATACAATGGAAGACTCTGATTTCTTTTTTCTAATTTTTTTTTGTCAGTTCCTGTGCAACCGATGAATTCAAGTTGACAGGTGCAAATATCATGTACAGTAATGTTTGTCTTCATTGTAGTTAATACAGACTATTATTTTACAAGGAGTACAAAATTATTTTTCTTTTGGAAAGAATTCAACTCATCATCAGGGTTATCTTACAACTGATAGTATCAGTAAATATGACTGTACAATCAAGGCCCAGAGACCAATGACTCATTATATTATTTTCTGAATTACAATCTTAAAACAAGAATAGTACCCTACTCTATTCTTACAAGTCTTGTTTTAAGCAGATTTCCCACTCTGTTTACAACAGAATATAGTATACCTCAGTTCCACATCAAAAAAGATGTGCTGTAGGAAAAGTTACATTTTAATTAAAAAAGTACATGTATAAATCAAAACCTATGTTAAATATTTAATACTCTTCAACCAACATTAAGTTTTGTATGTAATAATTTACAATGATGATTTGTCATACAGGTTTTCAGCAGCAAATGAAGTTGTGTAAATGTGCTAGTAAAATACCCATTCTCACCATGACATAGTGGTGGGCACATCAGTTCATTGTGGCCAGCTAAGTACTTATGGTAGAGGATGAAGTAAGAGAGACTCATTGTCCATGTGTCACAGTGCTTCTGCTTGGCACAATACAGGATGTGCAGCTCAGTCAACTAACTCCTGAGGTTTGTGTAAAGTAAACAAACTGAACTGGATGCATCGTACCCATTTACAAAGGAAGAGGAGGAGGAGGAGGTGAGGTCCTAGTTGTGATAGCATGAAACATTTATAGTCTTGATACCCATGAGTTAAAAGAAGGATTTGCTGAGGTTGTATAGGTCATCATTCTGAAATTAAAAGAGAAAGAAAATTAGCATCATGGGCACTTTGAAAGCTTCTCTGTAATTATTTCCCTCCCCCTCTTCTTTTCTTCTGAAAGAGTTATCATCCAAACTCAAAATGTTAGCACCTTGAAAAATTATGGCACACTCAGTTGAACTGTACTCAAGCATCTGAATCCCAAAAGGATTTAGAACAGATGTTGGCAATAACATTCAAAGCAGTCAGAAATGCGTTTAAAACTTGCAAGAGATTCACCTAAGCAGAAACAATTTAAGTGTCCACATTGATTAACTCTGACAAGCTCCTGTGACAAAAGAAAGCAAAGCTCAAACTATGCCTGTTGTTGGTGTTCTTAGTCACTGCAAAAACAATTCATTAAATATTGTGCTTCCTTGTAGGGCTTCCTGGTCACCTGGAAATGCTATGGATTGCATTAGAAAGATGACCAAGGAATGATGCACTAGGGGTGCAGCATTACCATTCCCTAATGACATATTTAATACCCATAAATTTATCTACATTCTGCTCGGTGAATAACAAGGTCCTGCAACCCTAATAATGCACAGCACAGGTTTATTGGGGAATGAATGTCAGGAGCTGCTTTTGACCTTGTCCCACCAGTCCTCCTCACGTTATGACTCCAGACTCCCTGACCCAGCACACTGTGCCACTGCCTCTGTCAACAAATCCTCTCACTTCTGCTTTCCAGTTCATTTTACGCAGTCAGGTCATCAGCACACAGGTTCTGATGGTGAATGACACAGCGCACAGCAAGGTGCTCTCAATGCTAACCGTGTTCAGCTGGCAGCCCCATGGCAGATGCTTTGGCCCACAGTCTGGAGCCACATCCCTGGTGGAGGATGCAGGCGTGAGGTCACTCACTGGGGCGTGCTGGCTGCCTCCCTGCTGCAGTGGCTGGTCAGCCGCATGCACCCACCACACGCACCTCCGGCCACCAGCACCGCAGACCACAGCCCCATCCTCCTCTCTTTGCACCACAGCCATACCGGCCAGAGCCTGAACAACACACCAGTGAAATGAATACTATTTTTGTGTTAGCTGGGGTGAGAGGACTGCCATCATTTACATTTCAGGAGTTTCACCTAAAATCTGATGAAGCAAGACTTAGATTTTACATAAAAGTGTGTCTATTTCTATATTTGATTTGAACTGTGCTCCTGTAAAGATAGGTAAACAGTGCATTTTCCTCAGTACAAATAAAGGTTTCCCATAGACACATTGAAATAAAAAAACCTGAAAAGACCTCCTGTCCCATATTCTTTAATTGCCTGAGAAACAGAATTTACTTTGTGTGGTCCTTCAAGTGAAAGGAAAGCCTATCCCTGCAAATGATGTGTGGTATGCTGCGAAAACTCCTTGGAGAATTATCTCACAGATCTCTTATTTACTTTCAGCTTTCTTCTGCACTCACATTGCGATCAACTGGAATGTTCCTACCCAAATATCTATATACAGCTTCACATAGCACTGTAGCTTACAACTACATTAGACCTAAAATTAGCCAGTAATACCATACTTTATTAATAAAGATGAGCAACGAAGGAGAAATGGCTTTATTTAAATGGTGGAGCAAAGTGTACGTGATCTGCACGCTCCATATCTGAGATGGGTGTTTCACACCCAGCTCTGCTCCAGCACGGCCAGAGCAACGGTTGAGTGTCCACCAGGAGGGCACCAGAACCCAGCCTGCTCTACGCGTACAGGGCAAGCAGAGGGAAAGCAAGTAAGAGCTTTTCTACATCACCAGACATTATTCTGCTAAGAGATTTTATGTAGATAAATAATAATTTGCAGTATGAGGGCCACATGTTAGGGCTCTTCACTGGTGTTCCTGTCATCTAAACTCAAATACATCATCTATTGAACAAACTGGTCTCTCCAATCCAGTCCCTCACCAATTCAACCAATATGGCCAAGAACTCATTGTAACTACTACTAGTGGGTATTCAATCCTGGATTCAGAAAAGCAAAGGGAGTATCAAGTCTACTTGAAAAACAAAACACTTCCTAGGGGAATTCACTTCTAGACACTGAACACTTTCTAGAGGAAGAAAATACTTGCGAGGAAACCTACAGTTACAGAAACCAAGATGTTCACATAACTCCTGTGCTAGAAAAGTGAAGAAAAACACAGCAGGCTGAAATACCCAAGTTTGAGACCTGGGATGAAGAGCCAGAATCATGTAGAACATGAGAGGTACAGGCTGAATGTCATACATGCTTCAGCTGCAGGCATGACAGGATGGCTGGGGACCAGTTTTAAGCTTATAATTATACCTTCAGGACCCTCAGCAGTACAACATGGAAATATGTCATCCTCCAATAAAAATATATTGGTAGCTTTTGTTTTCTTCTAATTTTGTGAAGGGGAAAAAATTAGACTATTTGAAATGGGTTGTCTGAAATGATTGACTTCAATTATTCATTGTCACATCCCAAATTCCTCTCACAAATCTCCTTCCAGAAAACAAAAATTGTGTAACTGAGAACGACAACCCATGCTACTACAGGCCAACAGTGCTTGTTCTGTCTGAATGCACACAGATGCTTAGAAAACTGCCATTCTGATGGCAAAGCTGCTTCTCCAAGGTCACTGAAAACTCGGTCAACTATAAGGGCCTTATTTCCAGGGAATTCTTGTTTGTGCATAACTTATAGTCAAGAGCCCCATCCTTGATTTCCATGTACAAACGCTCTTTGCCTGACTTAGAAAACTATTCCTTATATTTTTGACAAAACAATCTGAACCTCCCCTCTCCTCAGTGAACTATTACATTATGTTTCCAGACAGAAGTACCTTATTTGGAATTTTAGTCACTGGTGGACACCTCATTGTTTCTTATCAACAGCCATCAGCATTTCCTTAACAACATACAAAAACAGTGCAGAAGACAAGTGTTTTAATAGAGAGTGCTAGGACTGCTGCGAGCTGAGGTAAGGATCATTAAAACTACTGACATCATTGTTGGCAACCAGAGAAAAGGGAAAACCTGTGTTTAATCTATTTCCTATTCACCACAAGTTTCAGCTGGAGTCCCCAGTAATGCAGTTTAGGGATGGCTTTATGGAAAAAATTAGTGACGCAGTAAAGACGTATGGAAACAAACAAGCATCGTTAAAAACTACTAAAAGTCACCTTTGACACATAGTCTCTGCTCAACATCTGTTACAACACACATGTAGATAACACTCATGCATGTTCCAGCTGGCAAAGCTTGCTTCTCAAATCTATTCGTCCCGGCTGGATATGACACAGCTAACACTAGTTCCTATTACAGCCAAACTCCCATTCTTAAATCCAGCAACTAAAAATAAGTTCATACTTCATTTTATTTCCATTATTGGGGAGCTGCAGAATGAGAGGAGTACTAAAAATCTGAACTCTCTAAGAGCAGAGTGTCTAGACAATTTAATAACATATCTTTCCTAAAGTTAACAGAATTCTCATACATAAAATAGATGCATTGTTAAAATACACTTAATGTGTAATCCTTACTCCTTCCTTACAATCCATCCTCTTTGAGAAGTAACCAAGGAGGAACAAATATATCAAAAGAAACTAAGGTGAAAACACTGGAAGCAAAAGACTTTCCAGCCACTTAAACTTCTGTTTGCTATTAAGGGGCAATAACATCTTGTCTCTAAAACACGAATGGAAATGTCTTTCCAAAGGGTCATTTCATTTCAAAACAAGTAAAACAGTGCAGCTGCCGTTGAAGCTCCATGACCACAGCAGCAAATAAATGCAACTATTTTGTCACTGATTAAAAAAGCCAGGGCAAAATGTGACTCCAAAAGAACAGACCTGTTTAGTACACTGTGACATCTCAGTGTCAGCTGGACAGCTGTTTGTTTAGGAAACAACTCTACAGGTAACACAGGCAGGTTAATGACAACGCGACTCCTGGCTGAAGAAAACACAGATTTTTCCAGTTCTCTGAAGGAAGATCATTTCGCAACTCTGCCCTCAACCTTGCTAAACTAAACATATTCACCAAACCTGTACCTATCCCACCAGCATTATAATCGAAACAAGGAACAAGGACTGGTTGAAGACTCCCTGTCAAAGTTACTGGTTACAAATAGAAGGTCTTTAAAGGAAATGCATTTGTTATTTACTTTAGGATCACACAGAGCATACTATTCTGTGTAGTGACTTACTGCATAATGAATACATCTAACTAGTAAAAAATAAAAAGTTCAGGAACAAAAGCTCAAAATAAAAATATATCTGTTGTGAAAATGGACCATTGGACTCGTGCAGGATTTCACAGGTCGAGGTCTGCATGCAGCCTGGGCTCCCTTTGTCTGGGCAGGTATAACCAAACGTCTCTAGAAATCTGACACAGAGTAAACAAATTAAGGAGTCCTGAAAAACTCATTTACAGCTCTTACCTCATGCAAATATCATGAAGACAACACCTAATTATAATGAAACGGTGCACAGCTACTTAAAAGCTGAACTTATCCACATGGCTTTATGCTCACCACACTGATGCACACAAGCAGTGTCTGTTTACAGATTTCTTGGCATTACTAATGCACACGCAGATATGGGAAGTACCTCATTCAGACTAATTAAAAGCACCAACCAAAATTAAAACTACCTTAAATAGTTTTAATTTTCTCTTCTTTTCAAAGAGATGCAAATCCATTGCACTGTTTCCCCAATCTCACATGGACTGTTGAAAGAGTAAAGGAATGCAAGAAGAAACAATGGTTGCTCTAGTATGTTAATTACAGCCTGAGTACTAACAATAGAACTAAACAAGGTAATTACAACATTGCTATTTAACTTGACAGGCTATAATCTACATTTAATAAGCCTAGATAAGCTTTTCTTCATTGTACCCCAAAATGCCTATTTCAGTTTTCCTGCGAATGTTGTAAACAGAATTACTGAGGATCCTTTTCTATCAGGCCAAGTAACTGGTTTTCGCGTTTACATCCCCCTTTTTAAACTCCTGTAGGTAATCATGCTCTGCTGGAGGAACCTAAGGTACAGTCTTCCTGCTATGAGTTCAGACAACATTCAGTCCCTTTATGTGTAGCACTAAAGAAAGTAATCCACACCACAGAGGAAGATTTTCCCCTTTTCCACAGAAAGAGATGGTGGGGAAAAAAACACCACAAAACTAAAAGATTTTAAAAATAAGACTATAAGCAGAACCAAGTTCTTACATTCAAAAATCCCTTTCTTAGGGTGTAACTAGAGTAGGAAAAACATAAATTAAACCACACACATTCTTCAGACGAGCTTCTGCCCAGCAAAGAATTCATCTGTTTGATTTCAACTTCACAGCATGTCAACCTGATTTAAACTCACACAATACAAAACTAAACCCACCACTGAGGTCGGGAGAAAAGCTGCTGCCACAGCAAGGAAGCCAAGGACTGCCTGCCCGAAGCGCCCAGCACAGCAGTGACACTGTTGGAGACCAGATTTGTCTGCTTCCACCTGTAAACGGGAGGAAACCAGCCAGCTCTCTGCACTGCTATGTGAAGATACTGGAAAAAGGAATTCCACAAGTTTGTGTATATAAAAATCTATTTAAGGCATCTCCTGCTCACTTACACAAAACCAGCAGCAGTTAGGGCTTTGCACAAAACTGACTTGACCCAAACATTGAATTTCTGATTAAATATTTAATCTTTTTTTAATTTTGGAAAAAAAAGTTATTGTGGTTTTGTTCTTCTTGAAGATGAAAAGAAACAAGCTGCGACTGAGTTTAGAGAGAAAGAGCTTAAATTCAATGGTCTGTTTTATAAAGAAATTCCACAACCTTTCTTGCGGTGATGTAACAAAGTGACAAAGCAAAGCAAAAGTCCAACAGCTGCAATTTATAAAAACCAAGATGCAGCCCACAGATTTTTGTTTTGTTTGCTTTTTATGATATGGAAAATGTGAGAAGATTATTTGTCATTAAGAAGAGCTACATTATAAGTGTGATTCTAAGGGGCTGGTGTTAAGAGGAACAGCGACAGAACAGAAGGGCGCTGGGCACAGGAAGTTCCATCTGAACAAGAGTTAAAACTTGTGCACCATGAGGGTGACAGAGCACTGGAACAGGTTGCCAAGAGAGACTGTGTAGTTTCCTTCTCTGGAGGCACTGAAAACACACCTGGAAACACCCCTGTGCAATTGAATCTAGGTGACCCTGCTTTAGCATGGGAGTTGGGCTGGAACATCTCCAGAGGTCCCATCCAACCCCCACCATTGTGCAATTCTGTTTGTTTCTTCGCCTTCTGTAAGGGCTGAAGCTCTGGATCTTGCCCCTTCCTTTACCAATAACCCAGCTGAGTAATTGGCTAAAGGTTGAATCCAGTTTAAATGAAGATAAGTTCCCTTTGTTTTGAGACTGAACATAATACCACTATGAAACCATGGAATGCACACTCTCACAAGTTCAATACTGGAAGTTCATCCCAAATCTTCTCACGACGATTCTCTAAAACTCTTGGCCACATTGTTCGTGTTGAGGTCCCTCAGATAAATCCACTGCTGGCCAAGGATCATCAAGCTAATAGCTTCAGCCTTCTCAGGAGAACACTGCTTCTGTTCTCAAGATGCAAAGAAACTTGCAAATTCAACAACAGGGATCATTCATTTTGGAATTTGTACTGTTCAGTTCATTGAATTTTCAGGCTCCAACCCTGAAGAATTCGGGGCATTCATGCTTCCTCTGATGACCCAAGAACTCACTCCAAGTTCAGAAAGTAACAGTGAAGTGCATTTTGTATGCTGTATCCTTAAAAGAGGCAAATACTGCTCAGTATTTATCTTTATCAAACATATAACCATATATCAACCATATTAACAAGAGGAATACAGAAACACAACTTCATTCTGTAACTTATTTCTTAAAGGAGTTTTCTTTGCACTTTTTTTTTTTAATTAGTTCAGAATTCAGCAAAACTCACTGATGCTGGGAATCATCACAACTGCTTTCACTATGGGGAAGCAGATGATCTGTGTGCCTTTAGACACACTCATACACCTCAGCTTGTTAGCAATTTAAACATACACAATTAAATATGAACAAACTTGAGTGCACTGAAGCTGTGCTCATATTATATCAACTAAATTACACCAGCAGTGGAGCTCAGCAACATATTACACCCAATGTAGTTACCACATAATCAGAATAGATTTCAGATGCTGAATTTTCTTTATCCTTCTGTGAACTTGTACTTCACATGCCTTTCCAGTACTGTGGTCTGCTTCCCCATTCTTGCAGCCAGATATTGCCACTCTCTCCTGTGCTTTTCTGATCTGACTTTATAATACTCATTTTCTGCCAGATTTACTTTTCTCTGACATGTTAAAACCTCCCGCCCATAATTAGTCTGAACTACCTTGAAACTATTCTCACGGTATGCACTAAATTGTGGGAGTTCCACCTTAAAGCAAGGACTGACACCATTCGGCTAGGCTGGAGCCATTTTCCTCCCAATGGACAAGTAAGGGGAAAAAGCAGAAAAGTCAGAAGAAAAATGGTATTTAAAAATAAGACATTGAGATGCCCCGCGGGGGGATAACCTGGCCAGCTGACCTTCCCTTTGAAATTTTGCCAGTGCAAATTAAGTAGCTGGTCTGCAGCACTTCTGGCAGCAGCGTGGGAAGGAAGTTCTGCAGTCATTCTGGATGAAACACTTCCTCAATTCCCAACAACAGCGCATTAAGTATCAGAAAAGGATAATAAGGAGGCGCTGGAAAACACATTCTGAAAAATATGCCAAGAAAACAGAGGAGAGGATAGGAACAAACAAAATGTCATAAAGTTGAGAAAACTTTAACAAGAAAGCCAAGGTAGATACAAAGCATCCATTATTTTGAGGTTGTTTGCTAGGCTTTAATTTAACAAGCATACCATGCAGCAAAAATAACAGCTGAAAACAAATTAGAGGCAGTGCTTTAATGAATAAAATGAGATGGGCTTCGGTAAAAGGCAAAAAGCAACATTAAAGTTTGTGACAACTTGAAGCTGGACTAGAAAGCGTTTATTTAACAACAGATTTAATTTTTCACCAAGGCACCACCATCAGTCTGACATCAAACAAATTATAGGAACTCCTTTGACCCACTGTTTTCTCCTTTGTAGACCAGGAAGACAGCACATCATACAAGTCTATGACATCTGACACAGTTTTGTTTTGATAAGGATCTATTTTCATGTACATCCACGTGCATCCACCAAGCATTTCTAGTTTCCAGTTAATTCGCACTCATTGGGCCTGACCTTTTTCACCTTCTCTCTTTCTCTGCCATAAACTGTAAAACTTCTCCAAGTCATTATATAGAATTTTCTTCTTCCCAGCACTTCAAACCTGATGCTAAGAGTCCTTTTACATGCAACCTTACAACAAAACCCGAAGCATCAGCCTTAACTAAACTCTCTTCTGCAACGAAGTGCTGTGGTTGGGGTATGCAGTTTTGGGGTATGTGTATAAGCACAGAAATGGATGCAGAAAGACCTGAAACCCAAATCTCCTTCTTGGTTTGACTTGCTACATAATTCTACTCAAGTTACTTTGTCTTTGTCTTACGTAAAACAGGTAAGACACCTACACCCCATCTATTTTGTACGTGAAACGTTCTCGTGAACAGGAGGAAGTCATGATGTCTCAAACACACAGACACCATAACATTTAGGGAATTAGGCTTGTCCTTAACCTTCCCATATCTCACAGTGTCTTGGCTGTGCGATGAGAACTGCTACCTGACAGAAGAGTTCAGACAGTGCCAGGGGCCAGACAGCAGGGTTGCAAGTGTCTCAACAGTGCCCACATGATGACAGATGCAGGGCAGCATCTGGACAAGATACTATAAATAAAACATCAGGCCAGCCATACATAGATGAGAATAAAAAGAACTGGAAAACTCCTTCATTCCCGGAACACTGAACAAGAATGTTATATATTGGAAATATTAGTTTCTCACTACATGGTCCTAAACTACAAGAGTGTATATGTATTAGTGTGGGGGCAAAACTATCAGTGCTTAAGAAAATAAACAACATATGAGAATTTTCTGACTGCATGCATTGCCATGCATTATTCCACATTAAAACAGATGTATGAACCTAAGTAAAATCTACATGCAAATAATACATTTCTTTAACTAGGAAACAAAACTCCAACATAAGAAAATAAGCCTTTACTGGTAGTGCAAGAGCTGTACTCATCTACTGCCACTGCTTTAGCAATCAAGACATTTTGGTATGTGATGGGATTAACCTCAAAAACAATGCTGAGCACTTTAATGAGCTCTGAGGTAGTTCATGGCAAAACTATTCATTGTACATTTTAAATATTTAAATATTTGTTTGTATATAGATAAGTTTTTCAAAGCAATTGTCATCCAATTTATTTCCAGAAACCATAGTAACAAGAAAATAGAAAATATAGGGTGATGAAAGGGCACAAAGGATGTGTAATTCTGATTCAAAACAATGAAGCTATTTCAAGTTTGAAGTATATGAACAGAGGAAGCAGCACCTGGCAGGCTCTGGGTGAGGGGAGAGCCCTATTTGGATACAGCTGTGAATTAAATCCACATTATAAAGACCAATCAGACAAACTAGGCTGTTCCTTTGGAGTTCCATTCAGTGAAAACACAAGAGCCTGAATGACTGCCAATATTATATTTTAAAGTTACTAACAGCTTAAATGGACTAATCTTCATTTGTTCAGCTGCCATGATTTCAAACGGGAAACTAATCAACAGCCACATTAATTAACTGATATAATTTTAACAGCAATCTAGCATTATGAGACTGTATAATTACACATGCAAAAGTCAGAGAAGGTAAAAGTTTTCCTCATCTCAGAACTTGCAGTCAGACATTTTAATTCAATAATTCTTACATAAAGTCTATTAAAAAACACACCAATGTGTCAAGTGGAAATTTTTCCCTGATAATGCAACTTGCTCACAACAGTATCAGTAAGAATCTCACAGATGATAGATACTGTATTATTATGACACACAAGTGTTCCACCAGTTGTCACATATATTGAGGATAACCCTTTAGAAGCTATTAGTACAAGACAACTGAAAATTAAAAGCATATAGGAATAAAGATTAAAGGCTTCACATGCACATAAAAGGATCCATACACATCACATCTCATTAAGATGTCATGGTTAATCAGTAACTGAAAGCATCCACTAAATGTTAATCTTGACTACATATATAAAAATCCAGCTTTATTACATTGTATGACCACACTACATAACCTCCTAAAATGGAATGTTCTCCACGTTCTCATAACCTGCGACAAGAAGGTGTACCATCAGTCACCCAATCTCCTTAACCAAGAGAGGATTTTTTTAACTATCTTGGACCGCTGTCAGTCTCAGTGATTACAAAAGTAATCAATGCTGCATCCAAACCTCCCCTCAAAATAAGTGTTATTAAACATTCTTTAATGTCAATTCAATTCAAAGTTACTCAAAACCTACATTACTCAGAACAAGGTCTCTTCCCAAAACATGTTGTTTGTTATACTGGTTAAGCACCAACAGGTTTAGAAAATGGCTTCACAAAATAGCGTCTGACAAGTAGTTACTGAAACTGCTAGTCTTGCTGACTACTGTACTGTTTAAATTAGTGTTGATGATGGAGCATGGATGTCAAAAACTAGGTAGGCTTTTGGCATTTAGCAATTCAAAAACTAAACTGCTAGAACTTGTGCTCCATTCCACCTTTGAGTCCTCTAATAACTGTGTATCCCACTACTGAAGTCTATGTTATTGTTCAGCTCTACCACAGAAAAGCCATTGATTAAACCATTCTGAAAATAACTACTCAAGGGACATAAATATTTTATTTTCCTTCAGCAGTGGGCTGCCCAAATGGCAGCTAAACATACGCCAGTCAAGACGCAAAGACATCCATCTGCTGCAGAGAAGAAATAGAGTCAGCACAAAACCTGAAGACAGTGAAGTGGGAGAGGAAAGGAGGGTATGGACAGTACAAGTAGCATAGTCACCAAGAAGACAAATGTATCATGCTATACTCCAGAAATCTCAGCTTGCATTGCTTTTTGTGGTCTGGTTTCTTGAAGAAATTGACCTTCTGGAATTGGTAGAACAGAGAGCAGACCTTCTAAGCAGGATGTGAAATTGAGTTTAATTTTGGCAGAGACAAAGTTCCAGATTCACTAAACTGCCATATATTTAGTAAAAATCCATGGCTGAGTAAAAAGATTCCTTTTCTGAGACACAGTTTTAACCCATGTGTTCCATGAGGAGCAGAGAGCAAGTGGGTCAGAACCTACCATCAGCCCCCAAAGCCCTCACCAGCCTCAGGCACCTCCTGGCAAATACCATGGAAGAAAAGCAGCAGAGGATACGCTGGGGGCACGAAAGGGCCAGTTAATAAATGGAAGACAAATCTATAGAAAACAGGGCTTTATTAGTTCCACTGCTCACAGATCATGTTTGTACAAGCAGTTTTGCTTGAAGCAGTGTTTTGTCAGTGCTATTACTGTTATGTTATGCAAAGAATGTATTAAATTCTTAAATATTACATGAGATTTAATGGATTGTGCATCACACGTGGGAGGTCAAACAAAGACGGTAATGTTCCATCAGCCTTACAGATATAATTTAAAAAAGAGAAGCCTGCATTATACTTGAAGAAGCAAGTGCAGCTCCAGTATCTGTCTGCGATGGGAGAAAAGAGCTTAGAAAGCAGAAGGAAGAAGTAATATAAAATAAAAATTAACAACTTGCTTTTAGCAAGCAACAAACAGTGCAATGAAGTTGCCTATTCTGTTATAAAGGTAACCCAAACCACAAAACCACTGCAAAGCAAGCAGTTATGGCATCCAGAATACCTAGTAATAAGTTACTTCCAAACTCAGTGCTCCACAGTAAGGAATTTTTTACAGCACTGTCTCTTCTAAAACCTTTTTTGCTGTCAGGAGTCATCTACATGAAATTCTCCCATCATTCCCTCCCTTATCCAACAGAATACTGTATTTGTTTTTTGGTTTTTAAGTTCTTGTATATGGTTGGAAAATCTCAGTAGCTGCAGTGGTGGCAATTCTGTCCTTGACACTGTAAGGAGAAGGTACGAAGAACAGCAGAAAGTATCTTGACTTCTACTTTCTATTTGTATTTGCATGCCAGAGCAAAAAAACACCCTAAGTCTAATTAAGGTCCAGTTCTCTTAATCTAAGGCTTTAATTAATCAAGATCAAGCTAGTATTTTTGTTCCAAAACTTCCATTTTAATAGCCGGGGGGGAGGCACAACCCCATACACAGCATGGAAACCTATCCACATTATTTTGTCCATCTGTTTTCCAACAGCAGCAGTTTTTTCCTATTATTAAACAGCTTTTTCACAGGTGCATTTCATCATTTTAAATCACAGAAGGAACAAAAGAAAACAACTTTGCAACTATGCTGTTATATTGAAAATATATCCGTCTTGCAGCTTAGAATTCTCTCAGAAGGGATATTGCTTATAATACTTTTCTGCAACACAAGTTTTCTACTTACAGTATTGACATAACAAAGCATGGCTTTCAAGCAAATACAGCACCTGAAATGTAGCAATTACTCTTCCAAACTTCAAGGTCACTTCAAAATCAGCAAAAGATCACAGCTCTCCTAAGTATTGGTTGGAAGGGATGAAAAAGGAACAGTGTTTCCAACTCATTGAGAAGGGTTAAGTTCTTACACCTAAATCTTTCCAACAAATTTCAACTGGAGGCAACTGGTAGCAAACATGGGAAATTTCACCCTTAAGCACCGAAAGTTGTCAAAAATAAGAGCAAATGAGACTTTCTGCTATTTTACCATCCAAAACATAGACAAAACACACATATACACAACTTTTCAAGTGAAAACGTTTTTTTCCAAACAATAAGCAATTTAGCTAAAATAACCTAAACTTCTGTACAGGGTACAACATAATGATTATTTTAAAGCTATCTCACTGCAGGCAATCAGATCTTTGCTGGCACAATCTTTGCATGATTGCAAACACGGCTTTTCAATAAAATAAAAAAAACCACAAAACCTCCCCTTTTGCTACTATTTTTGTCAAGTATCTTCCAGATGGGCTTAAGAACATATCCACACATGCTTCCATACACTTATTTCCCTTTCTGTGCTCAGATGCCTCCTTCCTGCTGCTGTATTATTTCACAGAATCATAGAATGTCCTGAGTTCATTGAGTTGGTCAAGGATCATGGAGTTCAGTTCCTGTCCATGAAGCTTAAACCAGTGAGGCAGAAGTAAACAACCAAATTTTTCTGCACTGATCTTTCAGCCAAAGCAATCTTATGACAACAAAAAGTAATAATACATTCAGATGTGTGTAAGATTTCAAAGCTCTGTGTTTTAAACACTGAGCAGCCACTTCAGTTATGTGATGAATTTGAAATATATAAAATACTAACTCACTCCACTGAACAAAGCTCTGTTTCACTGAAAGCAAGATCACAAAATTAAAGCAAATATAAGAAAGGTGAACAGGGTTTTTGGAAAGACCCCACAGTTGCAATTTAGATGCAGTGATTAAACCAGAGAAGAACACGGGTGTCTACTGACACTTTGACACAAAAGGTTGAAAGACAGCTTTCCCCTTCACTTAATGGTTTACAAAACTGATCCAGTTACAGGACGAGTGTTGCAATCTTAATCTACTGCAACCCCTAAATTTAGTAAGCACAGTCATTAGCAGCAACAAACAGCTCTGAACACAGCGGTACCTGAGCCTGAATACCTTGTGCCTGGATGAAGGGCAAAACAACAACAGCAGTTTTAAAGCGTTGCACTTCCTGCAATATTATGCACATTCAGCCACAGTCTGAGCCAACAGGGTACTTCAAAGGATACATCAACTAGAAACGTGACTGCTTTCAGATTGCCCATACCACCACGCCAGTAACCTTGATATAGCAATCATTTCTATATCTGTGGTTTCATGTGAGCTGGCGCACTTTTTGCCTCCCTTGGCCACAAAACCAGTTTTTAATCTGTCTCCCCCTCTCTCTATACACACAAGTATACTCTATACACACAGACTGACACGTATAAGTATGTACCTACAGACACACAACTCTATATATCCAAGTACTATTACTTTGTTGATATAGGTTAGCATAAAACAAGATTTATCTCAGCATTTCCTTCAAATGTCTACAACACATGCCATATTCCATGGCAGTACCAACTACAGGTAAAAAAATATGTGCACAAATTGATCAATCACAAGAAAACAATGCACTCGAAGCACCTAATCCAAAAGCTCTTAAAGCTCTCATTGCTCTTGTCCTGAAGCAGCTTACAGGACAACCTTCTGGCAGACAAAACAGAAATACTAAAATCACTTTACAGGTGAGGGACAATCTTTGTGTGACCAACACTGCTCTAAAATATATTCAGGACTTTGTGCCACCTTCCTCTGCCACAAAACAGTGTTCCAATACAAGTCTGTGACCTGCACTACAGCAGTATCCAAAAAAAGCTAGGTTTCCCCAAATGCAGAAAACAGACATGGTTAAAAATGCACAGATATAATCTCCTGTCTGTCTGTTGACTCTCATAAATAAATCCACACAGAATCTACAGCTGGCATTTCAGACATCTCATAAATAATATCAATTCACTGCTTGCAAACCTACCTGAAGGCAACACGAATCAATGATTTTCTTTGCCGTGTATCCCAAAATTACTTGTAGTTGCCAAGCTACCACCTTACAAAATAAGCCACTGCTTGTAACTATCTGAGATGGCAAACAGTATTTCTAGTAGTTCTGTTGATTTCAATTACTCTGTGTAGTTTTTATTTGAAGTTAATAAAAAGATAGCTTCTATGGAGGTTCAGGACTTCTGTGAGAAAATAGCTTGACTTCTACTTTCCATGATTTTAACCTTTATCAGAAAAAAAAGACCTCAAGAGAGGCTCCGCTATGCACCATAATAAAATAAAACTATGTTGACAAGCAATACTTGGCCTTCCCATAGTTTTAAACCATTCCCTGCAGTTGGCAGTGACTTTTTCTGTTAAGATCAAACGAAGTGTTAGCACCCACGTACACCAACATAAAAGACAAAAAAATTAATCTAGTCTCTACACATATGAAAAAAACAACTTCAAGTCGTTCCATCTTACAGGCTGTAAAGACAAAATGAAAGCAACCATTAATAAATTGGTATAACACTGGTATACCAGGAGGGAACTCATTGCTTGCATTGCCTTTGAAAAGAATTTATCTGTTCTTCGGATTAAGTTACAGCAGAGAGGCCCCATCAGCCCCTCTTCACCTTCTGCAGATTTGGCCCCTCTCCAGCTCTGGGAACTAACTGCACTCCCTGCTCTACAACAAGCAGCTCCTTGTGCAGCAGCTACTTTATTTTTAAACTTACCAGTTGGGCAATGGGAAGTCACAAATATTGGAATGGATGATGTAATTTTTACTTATACTACCATTTGTGAAAAACATTGATTATAATTTTGAAATGCCATTACTAAACATGTTCTCTCCGCAGTGCAGAACAACTTCATATTTCCCTTCCATCACCTCATGTCTACCTTTCTTTTAGAAAACGTAGATACTTGGGTTCAAACCGCAGGATGAGCACTAAGCCCTAGGCTCCAATCCCCAGTGACATCAGGCTACGTGTGTGCATGTGCCTATGCACACATTTGGGCAGTTGGTGAACATCCCCACACACCAACCGCTGCACAACAGCTGTAGCAAATCACATCCAGAAACCTTGCTGCACCTCCTGTATGTTCTGCTATGCACTAATAATTATTTCTACACTACAATCGACCAAAGAGCATATGAACAACTGTAACGAAGCCAAACAGCTCTGCCAAAGGAAGAATTACATTAATATTAGAAGCCCGTAACACTGAGTTTCCTAACACAGTGCATGATCATCAAATAAGAGAGACTGGTTTTTAAAAAGTGAAAAGATGGTGTGACTTCTCTTTTACCTACAGCAAAATAGTTATAATAGCCAGATAAAATAAAGAACAAACAAGTGTGTCATACATGTCACTAATATGATCGCTACGCTGCAAGCTTGGGGTTTTGCAATATGCTGTTGAAGGGGCTGGAGTACAAGTCTTACGAGAAGCTGCTGAACGAACTGGGGTTGTTTAGTCTGGAGAAGAGAAGGCTGAGGGGGGACCTCATTGCTCTCTTCAACTCCCTGAAAGGAGACTGTAGTGAGGCAGGTGCTGGTCTCTTCTCCCAAGTAACAAGCAGTAAGACGAGAGGAAACAGCCCCAAGTTGTGCCAGGGGAGGTTTACACTGCATATTAAAAAAAATTTCTTTACTGAAAGAGTGATGAAGCTTTGGATCAGGCTGCCCAGAGAAGTGGAGGGGTTCAAATAAAAATGTGTAGACATAGCACTTCGGACATGGTTTAGTAGGCACAATGGCTTTAAAGCTGCCAGTTGGACTAGATGGTCAGAGAGGTCTTTTTCAACCTTAATGATTCTGTGGATTTTTCCAGTCACCACAAACACACAAACATTTGCAGGCATTAAGATAAGAGCTCTAAGTCATACTAAGAAGAAACAACATGAGTCCAGGTCACTACAAACAAAGCATCAAATACAATGCACACCAGATGAGTACCTGACACCCATGTATCTTAACTTTCCTGTGCAGTGCTTCTTCCCAGCATTCTCCCCCATCCTTTAACTGCTCATTAACAGTTCCATGATATGCCCACACACGTGCCAATACCCTTCCACAGGTGTGCTCACAAACTGAATGCAACACTTCAGAGCGACAGCTATAATTACTTCAGCTTTCAAAGCATATCCAACAGCCTGCTGGCTCTTCTGCATGTGTCTGCACATCAGCTGGGAACCATCATTCTAGATGCATCTATTTTTATAATTTTGGAAAGACTACAACTAACCTCGAGAGAGTGCAACTACACCATAAATTAATAAAAAAAATTATTGACAGAAAAAAAAAAACTGGGAACTTCTGACTTTCACCTCTCACTGTATTTTGTTTTCACACCATTCACAGAACATTGTGAAGGAATTCATCAGCTCAATAGGACAGACAGAGAGTTGGGGTTATTCGGCCTGGAGAAGAGAAGGCTCCAAAGAGGCCTTACAGCAGCCTTCCACTAGCTGAAGGGGCTACATGAAAGCTGGGGAGGGACTGTTCTCAAAGGCTTATAGTGATAGGATAAGGGGCAATAGGCATAAACTGGAGAGGGGCAGATTTAGACTAGACATAAGGACAGATTTCTTCACAATGTGGGTGGTGAGGCACTGGCACAGGTTGCTCAGGGAAGCTCTGCCCCATCCCTGAAGGTGTTCAAGGCCAGGTTGGATGGGACCTTGGGCAGCCTGATCTGGCGAGATGTCCCTGCCCATGGCAGAGGGGCTGGAATTAGATGATTAGATGGTCCCTTCCAACCCAAACTATTCTATGATTCTATAATTCATCTTCTTCTAGGACAAAGGGCCTAGCAAGGCACTTAGAACTGTCAAGACAAATCATCACAGCCATACAGATATTTTTGTTTTTCTTAAAAAGTCAAAGTTAAGTAACATTGCTTTCTTCTACAATTAGAAGACAGGGTATGTTGGGGAAAAGACTACATCAAGCCAATGTGCTGCCACAGCACAGTATCAGGGTGTGCTCTGCAGCTCAGCCATGTACGCCTTGAGCTTCAATGTGTGCTTGAGTTTTTCCTATCTGCCTCCATGAAAAACAATACCTCCAGATTTCACTGTGGGCTGTTTATGTGCAACTAAAGTTAGAAGCCAAGCTGAGCACCATCAGAAGATGGGGTGTCAAGACAAGTGTGTAGCCAAGTAAGAAGAAGCAGGGGAAGCCTGATCTCATTCGTACTCAATTAAGGAAATACAAGAAGTAAATAAAAGTTATGCCCATAAATTTTATGCTGCAAAGCAGATTTTGAGATGACAAAGAGACAGATGCATGGTTTTAAGTCACATAAAAAAGAAGGGCATTCCATGGGGAGCCAGCAACCCTTGTATAACCAGCCTAAATGCCAATTATAGCAGACAATTCAAGCTAAATATTAAAAGCCATAAACCTCACAGTTTGAGATAACTTCCAGGAAGGTGTTAAAATTAACTCTGAAACTACACGACAAGACTTCAGCCTTCTCATAATACAATATTGCAGAACACCCAGGAAAGGACGACCATGCCCATCAAAGCACACCCTGATTTGTAGAAACAGAGGCTGAAGAGATTACGTGGCTATGTCACCTATTTCTCCCAGAGCTACAGAAGGAATTTTTCTGCTTACACAACTTCAGGGATGAGAACTTGACTGTGCAAAGTATCAATGGCAAGATTTTAGCTCGTACCTTCAGTAATCTCTGCATGTGGCCAGGCTACGGTCACTCATAACTGCAGCAGCCAGATTACTGAGGCCAAGACGGGAGTATCAGCACATTTGATGTTCTGCAGCACCAGTAACCTGCAACACGAAGAAGACAGGGATCTAGCCAGCAGACAGAGGCTTGTAACCTTCAGCACTTCATCTTTTTATTTTAATAATTCCTTCATTCTAACCGCAAATGCAACAGATAGGCTGCCATCCCTGCCCCAGCTGGAACTTGGAATACAGCTTATTTGACATCTTATCAGGTGGGTTTCACCCTTTCTAACAGGCTCCTTCTACATTCAACACAACCAAGCTGCATCTTTTCTGTTCATGGTAATACCCCGCAGCCTGCAGCAGCAGCTGGGGATGGTAGATCTGTCTGTCCCGTCTTTCTGGCTGGTTTGGAGCTGCATGTTTTCCACTGCTTCTCCTATGCCTCTAGCTGCCTGCAGGATGCAGCTGCCCAAGAAGCCTCCCTGACATGCTATGTTACGGTTCATTTACCATGTTATTAGAGTATTTCAAGAACTTTTGCCAACCTCTCAAAGCTAAATAACCAAGCAAAGCTTCAAATCCAGTTGCCAATAGGAATACACATATATTTTAGGAAGTTGGATTGGATTTCAGTTTCTGCTCCACAAATATAGTTGGAGAAAAAAAAAAACCAACCCAGCTTCCATAGAAACAATGAAACTGAACCAAGTTGCTACCGTTTTCTAGGTTGTGAGCACTAGCTCTCTTTCTTCAGTAGCCGCCAGGCTGTAACATATCTGTAAGCATCCATCTGCAGAACAGTAATACACGTGCTTTAAGTAGCAAGGCCACTCAAATGGATATTGAGAGCATGGAATTCACCACAGTTGGTATGCAGCTTCCAGCTTTACTTAGCAACAGAGAGAATCTCAGCATCTTGTCCCTCTTGTGCTGCCTGTGTTAAATGCTTTCTCAGCATACTCAGACACGTACTTTCAGCTCCCCTTGATCAAAGTATGTTGACACTTATCCCCAAGTACTTGTATGCTATAGACAGGATCAGGTGGGCCTCTGCACACTTCTCCGTGCTATGGAGGTGGGTTCCACGTTACCCTCAGAGGTTGACCAGCCATCAGCAGGACCCTTTCTCTGTGTACACAAAGCTGTAGCAATACAAGGAGTGGTAGGGCCCCCAATGGACCAGAAGAACAAACTACAGAGCACTATGCAGTGGCCTTACGTTAAATAAAACAACAAACCAAACAGGTTTGAGAATGATTTCATCCCTCTCTACTTCCTTCACTCTTTACATCTGATAACTTCTAGGGAGAAAGTCTCAAAACATCTGATCTAGTGGGATGTCCCTGCCCATGGCAGGGGTTTGGAACTAGATGATCTTTAAGGTCCCTTCCAACCCAAACCACTCTATGATTCTATGATCCATCACCATCCTCCTCCTTCCTGCTACTAGCACAATAACATGGTAAAGGAGTGAGGAAAGTCAGTTTCTCTAGAGGTAAAAGTTGCTCAGGCAGGAGCATCCGAGAAAGGGACAAAAACCAGAAGAAGTTTACTCAAAACAATTGTTTTCCCCTGTTGCACTCCACAACTGGCACCAAACCAACCAAAACCCTAAAGCTTTTAAGCTCAGGATCCAGTGTCAGTGCTTATCATGTTACCAACCACTCTGTTCGTATTCTTCTAGTGCTCTTTTTTCACCTGCTCACAATGGCTTTTAGATCACCTAAGCAAACTCACTTAATGCAAATTAAAATATTGGTTTGATCGCTTTTTGATGCAGCATTGACGTGTACGAGTATTTTCATTGCATTGTGTGGAAACACTTGACACTGCAAACTGAACAAAAAATGGCACAGAGCTGGCTCAAATAGTAAATTTTATTAAAGACTATTCACAGAATATTAAATATTGACATTTTTGATGAAAGTATTTCAGTATTTAATAAGAAAGTATTCTCTTGGCCAAAGAAGAAAAGCTGGGGCTTCTGAAGTTATAGAACAAGCTTTATTCATACACTCTCTATGGAAAAAAAAAAAAAAATCAACCCAATCCCCCTCTTTCCCTAAACAGAGGTTCTTCTGCATTCTAAGAACCAGAAGTATATTGCTGAGATTTATGGTGTCTTTCAAGGAAAAACTTTCATATAATTTAGGATTAACTCACACTTTCAGCTACCAAATTTTACTTTAGAGTTATGGAAAGAGAAAGAGTGGACAGGGAAGCAGGAAGGAGGCAGGATAAGCTCTCACAGGGCTCATACTCAGTGTTCCTCCAAGACAACTATGCCCCAGCTAGAAAAATCCAGATGGATGCATCCCCATGAATATTAACTATTGCTAGTATAGATAAGACTAAGATGAAGCTTGACTGTGTCCAGATTTAGATGAAACCTCACTCTCCACATTAGTGAAGCTTTTCTTCACACACTGTGAAACATTGCTTTAAAAATGGGACATTTGTATCTCTGTTGTAAGCTACTGAAGTTAAAAATAAAACAACCCCCCCACCATTTTGAAAGGAATGCCCTCACTATTTTTTCTATTTTTCTTATTGTGCCATTTTTAGTATTTGTTGAAACTGCTATTTTTCAGCTTTGCAGTCTCTCCAGTCTTAAAATCATGCAAAAAAACTCCAAGTTCGCTTTATTAATCTGCCTTTTAGATCATTTCCACCCAAATTTATTCTAAAAATACAACAAAGAAAACCACTAACAGCACTAGGCTCACTGTCTTCCAGTTACCAGTGGTTACCACCCTATAAGCCACTGCTCTACTGAAGTGAACTTTGTGAGGGTTTTAAAAGAGCACATTTACTTGAAAATAGTGCAATATACCATCCCAGACTCAAACAAAAGAACTACTTGCATTCCTCAGAATATAATTCAATGCCTTTTAGCTGTGGGTTTTATTCTCACTCACTTGTTTGCACTACCACACAGCCTTAGTAGCTTTGAGATGAGGCAGGGGATGAAGAATCCGTATTCTCAAAGCACAGTGGGACATAATCAAATACCAAG
The DNA here is from genome assembly GCA_013389865.1 of Piaya cayana. Taxonomy (NCBI): domain Eukaryota; kingdom Metazoa; phylum Chordata; class Aves; order Cuculiformes; family Coccyzidae; genus Piaya; species Piaya cayana. The sequence continues at coordinate 203,167 of WAAB01024520.1, read as the reverse complement.
GGATATGTCACTCTGATGAAGTGATAAAAGGTGTCTGGAGTCTTGTTGCATAAACATCAGCCTACCTGCTTACCACCACAAATTGAGGGCAACTCAAACTAAATAAAATCATATCACCAGTAGCCGAGCACTATCCCAAAGCTCTCCTTGTAATCTGAAAGGAAAATTATGACTGTAACCCAGATGAATCACATTCCCAGATGAACTTCCCAGTATTTTTTTCCTGGCTAGAAAGAAGGAAATTTTTTCCAGCTTACTATGAAGCAATAGCCATCTTAGCTTGCAGTACTGATGAACTCAAGCAAGTAGATCAAGAGTCTTCCTTGGAGGTACACAAAAAAAAGAGAAGCTTCATGCCTCCCATCTAACCCTGCTGTGAATGAGAATACCATTTTGAGTGAATGGCAAAATAAATCCACTACACATGAGAGCACAGGAACATAATCAAGGTCCAGCTGGGTCAGACCAATGCTAAGTCCAGAACGTCTCCCCAACAGAGTAGGAAAAGTGCTGTTTAGAGAGAACCCATGACCATGTGTTGTGGTCCACTCCTCTGACACTCCACCTGCTGACCATGAACTCTCCTAACCCTGTTTTGAACCTGCCTACATAGCCTGTTTTCAAAACATCTCCTGGCTGCAAGTTGCATAAATTCACCACCTGCTATATAAACACTTTCTTTCATCTGCCTTGAACCAGTTTCATCTAGTGTCCTGTAATTCTGGTACTGCATCTTTTCTGTTAACAAGAGTTCTGAGTTCATCTTGCCCACCAACTGCATGATTTTGTAAACCATGATCACACCTCTCAGCCTCACATCTTCTAAATCAAGCCTTCTAAATGACCCAACACCACACAAGGCAGCGACACCAACCCCTTGGACTGAAAGTGACCCTGCCCTGCACCTTCCCTAAACTAAGGGTGCAAACTGTATCTTATTATGATACAGACACAAAAACTGCACCCTCTGGTCAGATATGGTGGACAGACCAGTGTTTTAAACATTAACAAAATGACACCTTTTTGTTGTCCTCAGTACCTTTTTCTGATGATGTGAAAAGGCACTACCCTTGGTTTTCTGGTTTTTTGTTTTGGCTGCCAATGCTTCACACGGTAGACAATGATTCTGGAGAACTGCCAACGACAACCACAAGGCCTCCTTTCCAAGTTCCAAACCTCAGTTCCAAGTTCAGCATCACACAAGCATGGTTTAGTATAATTTTTTCCTTATTGGAAAAAACTTAATGCTTAAAACCCTGTGTTTACCTATGCTGACATTCGTCTACTGTGTTTTTGCTCACTTAGTTATGTGATGGCCTCCTGGAATTCCTCAGCACTGACACAAGATCCAGCTATCCAAAAGTAACAGTAGTATCGTTTTTCATCAGAACTGAAATTATTCTGAGGCTGATGCAAGTTAACAAATAGAGCTGTTGGCTTGAGTGATGTCTAAAAGTCACAGAGAAAGCAATTGAGATCAGTCAAGACCACTAGAGCAAGTTTTATCGTTGTGAGAAAATTAACAGACAGGAGATTTATTAAGCAGGACAGAAATCATGTGCAAAATTTAACCAAAACAAAGGAAAAAAAAAACCCTACGCATCCCACCTCCACAACTGATGGAGTACAGTATAACACCTGCAATGGACTGATCACACAATTGTAAACTGTTCACAGAAAGAGCTACTTGACCACTATTATGGAGGAAATTACATATCTTGTAACACCAACTCTGGTGATACTCAACATGACAGCCAGATAGCAGGGTTCCTAGCATCATTTTGTATCTGTCAGCCACCAGTCCTCACTTGTACTGTGCAATGAAAAACGACTGTCAAAGAGATCTTCAAATCTATCTTTTAAGCAGTTAATGTTAAAATACAAGTAACACTGGAGAAAAAAAATATTCTAATCAAAAATCATTGAAGATTGAAGCAGGATTGTTCTGCTAAAATATTCCCTATTTGGGCAAAGCTGAGTCGCCACAATAGCAACAGAAATCAAACAAACTCAAATTAGAGGGGTGTAACAGTTTATCACACAAGAAAATTTACCCACAACTGTAAACAAAAAACCTTTTAAAAATTCTGTAATTAATTAAAGATCTTAAGAAAATAAATATTTTGGCTCAACTGCATACTAATGTTACACCACCATAGGACTCAGAAAAGTTTGGGTTGGAAGGGACATCGAAGCCCCTCTAGTTCCACCTCCCCTGCCATAAGCAGGGACACCTCCCACTGGACCAGGCTGCTCAAAGGCCCATCCAACCTGGCCCTGAACACCTCCAGGGATGAGGCAGCCGCAGCTTCCCTGGGCAACCTGTGCCAATGCCTCACCACCCTCAGTGGCAGAATTACTTTCTAATGTCTAATTTAAACTTCCCCCATCCACCTTATAGCCATTCCCCCTCATCTTGTCACTCCATTCCCTTATAAAATTTCCCTCCTCACTTTTTTTGTAGCCCCCTTCAGGTATGTCTGTCATCAAGAGCTGCCCCCTAAAACCTCATGTGGTGAAGTAGCATATCAAAAGCTAAAAATAAAACACTCATAATTTCTATGCATGGCTGCAGTTTGCTCTGTGAAAGAACACAAGAAAAAAAGAAAAAGCAAAACACCTTTATTCAGATCCAAAAATTAAATTAAATTTGCTATCAAAACTGCATTCCCTCTTTTCTCACAGATATCAAAGACAATTTTATGGCTGTTTACTCTGGCAACAAGTAATTTCACACCAAAAAAACCAGTTTCATCAGATTATGCTGACTAGACAGTGACTTTTACAAGAGAAAGTAATTTTTTTTAAGCAATACCTAGTAGATCCAGGAGTCTGTTTCAGGTTTGGTGGCACAGCCTGCCTCCTAACAAATACAAACATTACTTTCATTTTGTTTTTTCCATCTTCAAAGTTGCTTGTACATTGCACGCAATGAGTACCATACACAGTATTTACTAAAAAACTGCCCTAACACTTCCTTCAACAAAAGAACCGCTCTAACTTCGAGATTCCAGAGTGCAAATAAATTTCTGATTCCAATAGATTTAGGTTTGAAATCTTCTTTCTCTGTCTTCCCCCTGCACATGTTGGGATTTTCTGAATGTTCTGCTTGGCAGATCCATTTACAGAAACCTCTGTTCTCTAAGGTAATTTTCCATTTGGGATCAGGTGATAGATAGGCACTGCCTTTCTTTTCTTGACATTCTGAAGGCTGAGAAACCTTGTAGTAGCTCAGAACAAGTCCTTCTGGAGTACCTGGTACCAACGGAGTGTCACATTCTGCCACTGAAAGTAACTGCACTTTCCCCAAGGGTGCCAAAACCTGGGCTGCCATTTGTTCTCCAGAACAGTTTCCATCATCCTAAATCTAGTTTCCTAGTATGAAAGTAAAGTAGGACATAATAAACAGTAAAAGGAAAAAAAAAACTATAAAAGAAAGCCTACATTTGGTTCTCAAATGAAAAACCTTGTAAACTTTTGTGCACTGTTTCTTAAATAGAAGGGGTTTTATTTGTTTTCCTACCAGTCAGCCAGCCAGAGCTAACAAAACATGCCCAGAAATGAGTATGGTAACGTCATGTTAAATACACAGAAGCTTTTGAATCTGATTAGCAATGACCACAGCAAGCCCTCCTCCAATATTAAGACTGTCCGACGCAGAGCACGCAAGTTGTGAGCATGCAGACAGCTACACAAAGCCACATCTCCCTTCTCTGCTCTTCTCAGCAAGGCACCTGCTGCTCTGCTGAATAAACTGCTGGCATATTCTCCACACATCTGTCAAATAGCTGGGTGTTAAAAAAACACTCCAGGAGAAAGAAATAAAACCAAAAAACACTCCCACTCTTAAATGGAAAGAAAAGTATAGAGGAACTTTACTATTGGTAACCTAATTCCACAGAACAAGAAACAAATCTCTTTCCAATGCTTTCCTGCCTGAAAGCTGAAGTAGGAGTTACAGTTCAGCTTCTCTCCTCTTCCTCCACCAGCATTTGCAGCCAGAGGGTTTTTCCAAAAGAAGCAAAGTTGACTTTCAGTTTCCTAAGCAGATGAGAAAGGTAAACCAACCTGTGGAAGGAGCAGGAAAGTTCAGTAGGAGCAAATTAAAGGGCTATCAAACATACAAAGCACCAGTAAGTCAAGGGAAGGGTGGGGGGGAAGATAGGAAAAAAAGGAAGTATTTGTGTAATAAGGAATCTTACAGAGTCAATTTTACTGCTGTTCCAGTGCCTGCTTAAAGGGAGAATAACTTGAAGCATTATGGTGCATGGTGCTACGTGTTGTAGCTTCTCAATCTTGACCACAAAATCAACAGCTCCAAATTCCTCTGGTGAGTATCGGGAAAGAGCAATTCAGCTGCACCACTGTTTCTGCACAAGATGTGCTTTTATTTTCCAGTTCAGGCAGGGAAGAGCATTGCCTCAACATTTAAGTAAAAACCATTTTTAACATTCCTAAAGGATACAGTTCTCTTGGGAACAGAAGCATTCCTACCTATATAAATTTCCATCTTCCACTTCCTGTACAATTTAAATTGGTTTTGCATCAGACTAAGTCTGTTTCCATTTTTAAACAAAAGATGCAAATAGTTCATTAAAATGAAGCCATTCTTAAATCCTGTTCCTTCCATCCTACAAATTTTCTTTCCTGCCTCGTCCAACTCTAAAGTTCCATGCACTTAGATCACACAGAACATCAAAAAAACTTGGTCACAATTTCATAAACTGAAGAAAACACAATTCCACCACTGCCTTCGAATTATGTTTGCTGCCTTTCCCCTATGAGCAGTTTAAGCCGTAGGAGACAAGTCTCTTACTCTGAAACCTTAACACAGCTTCTATTTCAGTTCTTCCAGTTCTATCTTCCTTGCAACTTTTGTACAGACGATTATTTGCAAAACATTTTGAAACCTGTATATGCAACAAAAACTCGTTATCAAGAAAGTTGCTAGTATACACATAATTGCAATACCAGAACACATTAACTCAGGTTTTTGTTTCTTTACCCTGCACATGAGGGAAAGGCTTTCTGAGGGAAAGGCTGTGGATGTGTCTCCCAGGACTTAAGCAAAGCCTTTGACACAGTTTCTCACAGCATTCTGCTATGGAAACTGTCAGCCTCTGGCCTGGACAGGTGCACTCTCCTGGGTGGAAAACTGGTTGGATGGCTGGGCCCAGAGAGTGGTGGCAAGTGCTTTTAAATCCAGCTGGAGGCCAGTTAAAAGTGGGGTTCCCCAGGGCTCAGTGCTGGGTCCAGCCCTGTTCAATGTCTTCATCAATGACCTGGAT
>WAAB01024520.1:176445-197693 GCA_013389865.1 Piaya cayana | reverse complement strand
TGTTTAGCCTGGAGAAGAGGAGGCTGAGAGGAGACCTCATTGCTCTCTACAGCTACCTGAAAGGAGGTTGTGGAGAGGAGGGAGCTGGCCTCTTCTCCCAAGTGACAGGGGACAGGACGAGAGGGAACGGTCTCAAGCTCCACCAGGGGAGATTTAGGCTAGACATTAGGAGGAAGTTTTTCACAGAAAGGGTCATAGGGCATTGGAACAGTCTGCCCAGGGAGGTGGTTGATTCACCTTCCGTGGAGGTGTTTACGGCACGGGTGGACAAGGTCCTGAGGGACATGGTTTAATGTTTTGATAGGAATGGTTGGACTTGATGATCCGTTGGGTCTCTTCCAGCCTGGTGATTCTATGATTCTATGATTCTACATCCTGAGTTTGTGTAACTTAGTAAAGCAGATAGATGCTACTACTATCACATTTACCTTGGCCTGGATATCTAGTCCCAAACCCCAAAACCAACCCACTCCACCTAAGTCAGAGACAGTAAATAACATTTACATTCTGTTTAAGACAGGCAAAGATTGTGTCAAAAGTTACACGTCTTTCCAATTCTCTACTCTATTGACTAGCACAAATATTTTGGTTTCTCTAATGTGTATTCTCCACAAAATAACAGTAGATTTAAACTCCCTTTAAACCATGCAGTATTTAATAACAGAAAACCAAGGAGCTGACAAATTACATTAGAATCACAGAATCATTAAGGATGGAAAAGAACTTATTATAATAAGATCACAAAGTCCAACCATATGCCGAACACCACCATCCCTACTAAACCACATCCCAAAGCACCACATTTACATGTTTTTTTAACCCACTCAGGGATGGAGACACTGCCACTACCCCGGGCAGCCTAGTCCAATGCTTCACCACTCTGTTAGTCAAGTTATTATTTTCCTAATATCCAATATAAACCTCCTCTGGTGCAACTTGAGGCCATTTCCTCTTGGCTTATCAGTTGTTAATTAAGATGCTGCCTTAAAGCTGCACTTTTAACTTTGATACTTGCTTTATACCTCTATCCACAATGGCAAAGAAACATTCACAGTCATTTTAAAGACTCTGAAAGGCTGTCCTGGGAATATCCGAGCCAAACACAGTCCAATCCCTCCCACCTTCAGAAGTCACTTTTCAGTTGCACATCTAATCTAATCACAGACTGAACATCAGAATGGAAGCTGTATTGACCCTCATCTGACTAGTAGCATTTATGTGTTTTCACTTATATCTGTTCTATTCCATTTGAGCCAATTATTAACTTGAGGATCCCTAGAGTGGGACTTTTATCTATAAAGGTATTAAGTTACTAAGGGAGATGAGGCACAGGATGATGACAGGTTTGTGCATCTAAGATGATTATCAGTTATCCTATGTCTTTTATGAACTGGTCACGCTTGACTGCAAGGTAATGGACACAGTACAGGAGTAGAAGTATTTAACAGGATCAGCAAGATCAAACTACACCATTCTGTCACTCCTTCAACAAGTGACTCTTCCTTACTCTCAGGTAGATCTATCCCTGTAATCACAGTGGTGTTGGACTGGCAGTTGGACTGGATGATGGTCTTTTCTAACCTTAATGATTCTATGACTATGATTCTACACATGATAACAGGTTTTGCCAGTACATCAGTACATTTCGGTTATCAAGCATCAGGAAACCTCTTAAAACATTTAGGGAGACTGCACCATAACAAATGTGCCAATACATGCTGCTGAAAAGACTCTACTGTAACTGAAACAATAGAAACCTTTATCATCACAGGCATAACTTGGACTACACATGCAGGTGGCACAAATCCTGTCATGAATTATGTTCAAAGAGGTGTAGCTTCCTACTAGAGAGAACCCTGCTACTTGCTCTAGTGAAATATAAGCTACGTGATTTGCACAAAACATACAAGTTTGATGGGCTAAAGAAGCTGTATTTTGAAGTGTGGGATAGAAAATCTAGTGCTAATTAAAAAGTCTGAAGAAGAAAGAATTACATGTAAAACAAATTGCCAAGCTGCAATAGGAACTGTACATATATTGCCAGTGGTAATCAAAGAAAATATTGCACGTGCACTTTCAAAAAAGGAAAGTTAATGCTTATGAGCACTGTGCTCACTCAAGTCTCTGCTGACTCAGGAGAACGCAATCCCCCCCATTTATCCATGGAACAGGTTTTATTCCAACAGCTGATTCTTCCCACTTGCTCGAAACTCTTCCTGGCCTCTCCAGTAGCAGCAAACCAAAGCTGTCACTTGGCCTGGCAGCCAGCTTTAGTATGTAATAATGTTTTTAAAATAACAACTCGGGATATTAACAGCATACACCTTCAAAAACAGGCTGAGGAGCAGGGATCGTGATCCAGCTCTGCTGCAGCAGCAGCTGGATCAGATTTGGCAGTGAAGGCAGCGCAGCAAGCACCAGCACAGGGTTGAACTTTGCCCCATTTACTGTGCTCGCGTTCCGCAGCTGCGGGCAAGGGACTGGAACAGAACCGCCCCACTGCTCGCAGGCAACACGGCATTTGCTTCATATCCAGCACTTGTGAGGGACACGTTTCTAGCTTAGGATCCAAACCAGGGGAGTAGGTAGCAGCAAAAGCAGAATTTTTTGTTCTGCTTCCCAGAGCAGCCACCTCAGCCCTTTCACTGAACACATCCACAAAGGAAAAGCAAAGTTGGAGAGCAAACAAACTTCACTTAACAGCTTTCCTGTGCTTCCCACAGCATTTGTGACATTAAAGCTCTTGACTTGAGGCATTTAAATGTGCCCAACACCACCTCAACAACAAAAATCTAAAAGTAAATATTTGATTATTTATAAACCACACAAAAAAGTTAAATGGTTGATCTGGAAGTATTGTTTCAAGTTAGAAAGGCAAGAAATGGAACCATAGCTGAAGAGAAAGAAAAAGGAAAGCTGCACAGAAAACTAAGCCTCCATTAATTCCCAGCCTTAAATTTCCCCCTACAAGCATAATGCTTAAATTCCCTGTAAGTTCCTCTAAAATGGTTTACTGCACTGATACAGGCAAGGGAAGCTGATGTGTGCCCTTCAGCCCCCAGGTCAGCTGCTCACAGGATTCAAAATATTCTTCCACTACTTCTCAGAACATTCTGAAATATGTTTCCATCATTTATGTGACCTCATCCTTAAGGACACTTTTGAAAACAACGTTCGATGCCTTCTGACTCACAGCCAGTGGTTTCACTGGCAGCCAAACATGTGCACTTCAAAACACTCTCTACAATCTAAATTGCAAATACAGTATGAGTATATCAAGTTTCCTTTACAGTTTATGGCTTCATATGTGAGGGGAAAAAACACTCAAAACCAAACAGAGTCAAAGCTATACCCTACCTTATAGAAAGGACTATGGTTATAGGAGGACTGTGAATGTTCTGTCCAAAAAGATAGCCCAACTGTCTCTTTCTGCTTCAATACTGCTAAGCAAACAGCTTTCAGCAAGAAACAGAGGGGATCTTTCACTAGCAGTAGGTAAAAAAGCTAGTAAAAATTCAAAGTAAAAGGAATACAGAGGGGAGGAAAAAAACCCCAAAATCTCTTTATCCTCTGAACTACAAGATGGAATAATACTAAAAAAAACCCCATCTGTTTTAGAATGATGGGTTTGGCATCAAAGTCCATAATTACAGTCCTATCTCCTCTCTCCCTCTCAGCTTTCTGAAATTCTAAGCTAATTTCAGAGCTCTCTGAACCTCTGCCCCAAGGCAAAGGCACAAAGCAAACCTCCACTGGAAAACTACCCCATCTCTTCTGCGTTGCAGAGCCCAGCTGTGGAAGGGAAAGGTGTGCTCTCTTTGAAGTCTCATTATTAGCACTTGTATCTGTTATGTTTCCATGACTCTTGCTTGTCTGCACCAGTTGTCTGGCTGCGCTCCCTTTCAGGTGCCCCCAAAATCTTGGCTTGGAAGCTCCCAAGCCATCCAGTTTCATCGCCCTGAAATCACTGCAAATTTAGATGACTGCAGAAAAAAAAAAAAAAAAAAAAAAAAAATTTGAAACTCTCCCCCTCTTCAAAATGTTACAGTTCCAGGTTGTTTTATGGGGAGTAACCACGCCTGTCTCAGCTCTGTTGCACTGAAAAGTGTCTGCACTTGCAGCTCCAACAAGGTGAACCAAGCACACCTTATAGCCATTGAGGGGAGGGAAAAAGATAGAGTATCTGTCATTCTCTTTTCAATAACATATCACTTGACATTAAGGGATCTAACTGTTACTTAATAATGAGAGACGTGCCTTTTAAAAAGATTGTTGTTACTCTTAGATACCAATCAGTAAACAGATATAGCAAGACAGACTGGAGGGCAATGAAAGCAATCACACATGTGATTCAAAGTTAAACACAGAGGAAAGGAATACATGTGGTATTCCTGGATACAATCTTTATGATGCAGACTTGAAAAAAATTCTGCTGCCATCACTTCAGTCACAGAATCATAGAATGGTTTGGACTAGAAGGGACCTTAAGGCTCATCTAGTTCCAACCCTCCTGCTATGGGCAGGGACACCTCCCATTGGATCAGGAGGCTCAAAGCCCCATCCAATCTGGCCTTGAACACCTCCAGGGATGGGTCATCCACAATTTCCCTGGACACCCTGTGCCAGCACCTCATCACCCTCACTGGAAAGGATTTCTTCTTAACATCTAATCTAAATCTCCCCTCTTTCAGCATAAAACAGTTCCCCCTCATCCTATCCTGGCACACCTGATGAACAGCCTCTCCCCAGCTTCCCTGTAGCCCTCTTTAAGCACTGGGAGCCTACTGCAAGGATTCCCTGGAGCCTTCTCTTCTCTAGGCTGAGCAACTCCAGCTCTTCTATTAATTCCTTCATGGCCAGAGGTCATGATGTGGTTATTGCTTCCAAGCTCAGCTAACTGCAAAGGCCATCCATCAGGTATTCCATACCTGAATTTCTAAGTTCCTCCTAAAAATTTCATTCACTCATTTTGGTCTTTGCAATCTGCTCTTTTTGTGGTATTTCCTGAAAACATTCAGAAGGTTTTTCTTGAGGTTCATTTTTTAATCCCATCTCTATCTTTCTAGTCCTAAAACATGAGGAAAACAACTTTATTTCTCCTCCTTTGGAAGAATGCCTTGAGTTTTTATCATTTAAATCTTGTTACAAAAACAAGTAGGTGCACATCTGTTCCTAACTCTGAAATAAGTAGCAAGATGTTTATAAGTCCAACTCAAAATACTTGCTTGTAGATCTGAGAAACAAAACCTAAAATTTGCCTTGTGGCACAAACAAGTGCATCCCTTTCTAGTGTTTAACAGTGAAGTAAATTACTGGTCTATTCCCTGCATGTCAAAGTCATATGCTGGGCAAGGTAAACTGCCAGTTCATTTGTTGTTGATAATGACAGGCTTACAGAATGAGACTCACATATTGTATTTGTTCTACCAGCTAACTGTCACAGCGAGTTTAGTGTGACACATTTCCCAAGGAGCAAGAGATTGGATGCTTCTGCAAGCACAGAAAGAAAAGAGACAGATGTCCTTTCAGGATAGCTATTCAAGAGAAAACAAACCAAAACAACAAACCTCTCATCTCACCATGTAAGTCAGCACAATCATTCCCATTTCTATTAATAACTGGAATTCTTCACAAGAAACCCCCACAAAACTCTCCATAGCTAAAAGACATAAAAATCACTAGAGTAATTAACACTCCTAAGCAGAAATTATGGTTTCTAAGCAGAGGTGCCCAGTGCCATTTCAGTATCCATGACCTATCAGGTAGGAGACAGGACCATGTAAGGAGATGTATACCCTTCTGGAGCAGGGACTGAAAGCTAAACAGGAAGGCTGGAAGCTTCTAAAAAATGCACTAGACTAACAATAAAGGATGAGATTTGGCTGCTTAACATCAAATGGGTTTATACAAAAACAAAACAAAGGAACCTCTGTCCATAAGGCTCATTTCCAGCCACTAGAAAGTTTCTGCAATCTTAATGCAGGGAAAGAGCAAGCCCCTTCTGTCTCAGACCATCAGTATAATGCCTCAAGGCACAGCACGATGAATTGGATCTGAACTAACAACTGATTTCTCTCCTCCCCAAACCAGGTTACTTTTGGCCTGGATTAGGTAGGTTGCTGATGCAGCTGTCTGCCCAGCTACAGGAATGCTCGTACTTGGACAAAGGACAGGGCAGCATGGGAGCAAGTGTAAGAATACTTCAAACTGACAGTCTAAAAAGTAGCAGTGAAATGGACAGTGTACAAACATGCCCAAAGCCTTACGCAGGTACTCATGTGCAAGTCTCATCCACACTCTGAACTGACAGGGCACAAATCTCTCTGGTCCAGAGGCTGTTCAGAGACTCCTCTGTATAACCACACCTTCTCCAGCAACCCTTTCTTCCTACTGGGAAAGAGGAGGTCCAAGTCAGACAGCACGTTCAGCTTAGCAGCCTGATCCAATATATTAACATAAAGTCATACACTGTGATCAAAACCATAAAAAGTTTATGGGGAGTGGGTGAAATCTGGTTTAGTCAGATGGAACTTGAGCTGATGATCAAACCTTGAATAGCTGTTCGGACGTGCAACCCACATAAGTAAACAAAGTCACTGAACTTACTCTGGTTAAAATTATACTCAGTTGTAAAAAAAAACAAACAAAAAAAAACCCAAAACAATAACACCTTGACTTGCTATGAAATGTCTCTGCGTCTTCCCCCAAGATCTCAATGAATCTTTCACTTTATTCCATTGTTTTCTTTTGCCCAGAAGAGTCACTATTATGCATGGTATTAAAACACTCGTATTAAAATGCTAACTTTCTTAATTGACACTTTTTGTTTCTCTGTGCAAGTTTGTACAGAGGCCAGCCTTTTAATACTGTAGCATTTCTTTCTTGCTTAATCAAAGCCTTGTGTGTGAGGACACTGACGCACAATAACTTGCTATTATTCAGCCAAATCAGAATACACTACATTCAACAAACAGAAGTACAAACCAGATTTTACAAACCTATGACACACATGTCAGAAATATTTCACAAGTGATTTTCATTTCAGATCTTTTATTACCCTTTTTCTCTGGAAAACAATGCTCTTGGGCAGATTGGTTTGAACAGCAGAAAGCACACAGCTCACTAATGCACAAGTACACTTCCACAGGAAAGAAAGAACTAGAGAAAATGAGAGTTCAACAGCATTTGCTATCAGCTTTTAAATGCTGATAAAGAACCATTTCTGAACACAGAGCAGCACTACAGCACTGCAAGCCCTACCTACTTTCCTCTACTCTGTCTATACTACTAAAGGAAACTCTGCTCCATTAAAATAGATAATTTTTTACCAATTCTGAAGTGATAAAATGCCTCCAACTGCATGCAAACACAGCCGCAAAGTCACCCCTTCAGAGATGGCTTAAAAATTTAACTGCGGTATGGCAAAATCACAACTAAGCCTATTTTTCTAAGGCACTGCAATATAAATTGCACACAGATCCAAAGGTGTATGTGGACACAAGGAAGAAACCCCGGGGAGATGCCTCTCCAGCAGAAGATAAAGCTGCTTCAAATGGCTGGGCTGGATAGTCCTCAGAAATGAGATGCCACCACACAGAGCAGGAGAACTGAGCTCACACTGAAGACACGTTGAACGTTTTGGTCTAGCCTTTCTTATTTCTGATTTCCTACCACTGCCAGATGACAACTGAAAAGAATGTGGCGTGTGACCTTCAGCTGCTGAAGCAGGATGAACTTGGGGGAATCCTGTCATTGACAAACACATCCACTAGAAGATGCCAAATATTTGCACTGCCAGAACTTCTTAAGGTGGAAGAAAACTACTAAAACATTTGGATTGGGTGGCTTTCTGTGGGTCTAAGAGGAGGAGGAATATATCATGAACACTGTAAAGCAAGCTCATGCAAAATGCAACACAAAACTTAAGGGTCTTCTTCCAAAGAAGTACAAAACCTATGCCTGTGTTCTCTTGTGCCTTTTTTAAAAAAAAAAAAAAAACATCCAAAACGCACCTTTATGTTAAAAAAAGAGGAAAAGAACTAAAGTTCCCTCACTTCCTTGCTCAGAAAATAATCATTGTTTGGACCAGCCACTAAATTAACTTCAGCTGTAGAGAAAATGACTCATTAAATAGAAGAATCAAAAATTTCACTGGAGAGGGGGAGGAGGTAAGAAGGAACTTTAACCTTCCCCCTCTCCTGCCAAATAAATGACACAGTAGTTTGAAAAAAATAAACAGAACACAGTAGCTCTTATTAATAAGTAAGGCTTAAAACAGAAAGCAACAGAAAACTGAGGCAGAGGAAAAAAAAACCCACCAAGCTACAGATGACTGTAATAGTGCTTGGAGCATTTTAATCCTCCAACTGTACTCAAATCCATCTGGAAACATTGCACAAAACAGAGGAAAAGAAGAGCTGTCTTTACGAGGTTATTTCCTAATGTAGATCATAACATTATAAGTTCAACAAATAGTTAAAAGCAAGGGTTTAGGGTTTTTTTTACAATCATGCATCTGCTGGACAACATGCATTCAGTTCTGTATCACATCACAGGGGACAACACACAAAAAGATTTTTGTAATAAAAGAACAAAAATGTTCTTGCCCAGACTCACCTGAGCTGCTACAAGATCAGCAGGAAATGTTTCAAGGAGACTGATGTTTCCTTCTATCAGAGTTAGTTACTTATTGAATCCTCCTATCACCACTACATTTGAACTGGGGTCAGAAAGGTGGGAACCCTGCTTGTTTCTCATACGACACCTGGAGCAGATATACCAGAGCTCTGAAATGCTGCTGCCTGAAGCCACTACAGAGAATTCTCTGTTTTTACCTGAAAATGTCTTCCCCGACATATGACCTTGTCTTAGCTAGAAAGATTAATTTGACAGTTCAGATTTTGGTTTTGGTGGTGAAGGTTTGTCTGAGAAGATGACTTAACTAAACCTAAACTAACAACTACAGCTAAACTAATATGAATACTAAAGCAGCAGATGCAGGTTTGCCAGGAAAAGATGCCTTTTTCTCACATACAGCTTACTACTTTTTTACCTGAAGTAAACCAAGCCAGAATGGAGAAGGGCGTCTTTCAATGGCATAAATACACCTATACTGTGTTCACACTTAGAAGTAGTAACCTTAGTACAGTAAAGACACTGAGCTGCTGAAGCATGTGCAGAGGAGGGCAACAAGGCTGGGGAAAGGTCTGGAGAACAAGTCTTAGGAGGAGTGGCTGAGGGAACTGGGAATGTTTAGTCTGGAGAAAAGGAGGCTGAGGGGAGCCCCTAACACTCTCCACAACTACCTGACAGGAGTGTGTAGCTAGGTGGGTGCTGGTCTCCTCTCCCAAGTAACAAATGATAGGACGAGAGGAAATGATCTCAAGTTGTGCCAAGGGAGGTTTAGATTAGATATTAGGAAAAATTTTCTTTACTGAAAGAGTGGTGAAGCATTGAAAGAGGCTGTCCAGAGCAGTGGTGGAGTCTCCATCCCTGGAGGGATTCAAAAAATGTGTAGACATAGCACTTCAGGACACAGTTTAGTTGGCATGTTGGTATTGGGCTGATGACTGGACTGGATGACCTCATAGGTCCTTTAGAACTTTAATGATTCTATGAAACCAATTTTGACAAACCCTCTCTGTTCTAACTCAGCACAAGCCTGGAAGGTACAGTTGGTGGTGCAAGTGGTCCCTGCAAACTCATGCTGGTCAGGATCAGACCTCACTAACACTATGGTTCCACAGCAACTGAGCAGGCAGGCAACTTCATACACAGTCTTTGCTGACAGCAAAAGGAGAACCCAGACCAGAAACAGCAGCAGTGTAGACCAAGACAAATGAGGGGACAGTGTAAGGCAGCAATCACAGAAGGTGTTCTTGAATTTTTAAATAACCCAAGTACATATTGGGGAAAAAAGAAGTTTAACTGCTGCCTGAAAGAATACTACAGATGAGGTTTCACACTTGGGTTGAAACAAACTAAGAGCAAGCTGTGCCTAAAGAAATGGTCTTGCGTTCCCTCCTAATTACATTTCCAAGTGCCCCCATGCATTATCAACTGCAAGCAACCATAGGTGATGCCAACACCAGCTCTCCAGAAGAATAGGCGTCAAGGAGACAGCAACAGTATGGGGGCCTTTGATTACTTTAAGTTGACAGCAAAGCTGCACCTTGCACTCTGTTTCCAAAGTGAGACAGCTCCTTCTGGCCTTAAATCCATCATACATACCTGCACAAATCAAGCTTAAAGATTCAGAACAGAGGAAGCCCAACAATGGCAGACGTTTTAAGTATGACTATAAGATATGCAGATCAAGCTGGAGACATGAAAACAGATTCCAGACAGTGATCTGTATCACTCGAGTTCACAAAAAGAAAAGAAAAACCTTCAACAATCTACAGAGAAGATAATGGTAAAGCTGCTGTATGAGTGTATTGGTTAAAAACACAAACAGGTTGCAAAGCTATTGAAACAACAGGAGTCCTGTACCATAAAGGTTATCAATAAGTGTTCTGTAACCCTGTTTATTCTAAGTGTATAGCAGTCTTGCTAAAAATCTTTTGCTTTTACCTGTTCCTTCAACCTAAATGCAAATGCTGAAATGTGACCCAAATCCATAAAGTACAAAGAAGTTATTTGATAAAGGAATAAAAGCTGATGAGCTACTCTAACAAACACAGAAGTAAACAAGCATGAATCAAGATGGATCAAACGTCTCACAAGACTTCAAGAGAAGAATCTTCGGAAAAGATGAAATACCAAAGGCAAGAGAAAAATTAAACACTGAATTACAGACCACTTTGTAGCACTTTAGAACTAACTCATTACTATAGCCAGTCAAAATTAATGGGGCCTTGCTATTAATTCAAGCAGAACACTGTAGTAACAGCTTACAGGAGAAAAACAAAAAGTGAAACAAGTTAAAGGGACACACTCTAAAAGGAGGCATGTTGCCCTGGTCCCACTGACTTTAGGCAATTTACTCCAAGTGAAGAGTCCTCCCCTTCCTCAACAAGATGAGAAACAGTCATCGCACCCTCATGCAGAACAATCATCACTCAAACCTTCCTCCAAAATATGTTCTCACAAATGTGACTAACATCTCACACATTTTTTTCCCCTCTGACAATTCTTGGCACATCGATGCTTTTCCACTACTACAATTCCACAATGTTATCAGCTTAACCAACTTCATTCATACCTACGCTTAAAATTCTCTAACAGCCTACAGAGCTCAGAGATAATGAATCATTCAAGCTGTTAAAGCCCAATTACAACAACTGAAATCTGAACTTCCCAGCATTATCCATGTTTCTCCCACTCACTCAGCCCCTGTATCCCTTCCTACACACCTTGGCCTTCTCTTACTTCTCTAACCCAGTAACTAGCCAGCCAATTTACACAGCCTGCCTGTCACTCTCACCCTTCAATATATTTAACCACCATTCCTCTGTACTTGTGGGTTTTGTCCTCTTCTCTTGTCCTTCCAACCTCCTACCACTTCATGTTTTGTCTGCTCCTCCTCCTCTGGATCAAAGGAGGTCCTGTAACCAGTTTTTTTCTGTGCATACACTATTTCTGCACAATAATGTTGGTTCAAATATATTTAATTATCATATATATACTGACACTTGGCTTCATGGCAGATTAATCCAAATTAAAGTGATTAAAATAATCAAATTTAGATAAGCAAATGAGGAAACGTATCTTTTTATGCTCTTAATCACAGAATCACAGAATCACCGGGTTGGAAGAGACCCACTGGATCATCGAGTCCAACCACTCCCACAAAACACTAAACCATGTCCCTCAGGACCTCGTCCACNCTCCTCATAAGGCCTGTTCACTTAATGGTCACTCTCAAAGAGCGATAACCATTAAATCATGCTGATCCGCAATATAACCTTTTAATGCAGCATTTGGTGTAGTCCCTAGTCAGACAACACCATTACTGTATATTTATGCAGATATGTGACATCAAAGTAATGACTGATACAGGTCACTATTTACTAGCTAGTCACATTTTATGACTTTTCAGGCTGTCTTTGAATGAAAAAGAGGATGAAACTATAAAACAGTATGCTCTGTATTTAGTTACCAGTTAACTAAAAACTAACAAAACATCCTGAACGCATAAGGAACTTACTTAACAAGAGAAAACTTGTATTTAAAGACTTCCTTTTTCTCTTAAAGCCTCCTCTTTATTAAGTCAGTGAAATTGTGTGGCTTTGGTTACTATGGACTTCAGAGTTTCAGATATAGTAGAGTTCATGAGGTTATTTTTAATTTAAACAATTTAGAAATTAAATCCAGTTTCCTCAGTCCAGTGTCTCTCACTCACCTCTGCACAAACTACTCATGCAATTAGGCTGGTCATGTACCCAAATGAAAACAAATGTCTCTGGCTATCTGCTGAAGCCGCTGCTGTTCTCAAAAATGTTTTTTTAGCATTTCAAGTCCTGATTCTGGATACTCTGTCACCAGAAGTTCACTAGAGTAATGGTTTTATTTCCTCTGAACACTTGATAGTTACATCGATTGAAAGGTCTGTCTTAATTTAGATAAGATTAGTTTATTACAGCACACTCAGTCCTGGACACAGGTTTATTTTTGAAAAAGCATTATAAAAATTCCTTCAACGTGAACCATCCCATTTTCTCAAACCCACCTCACTTTCTCCAAGGATATGCTACCACCAACTCCGGGTCAAAAAAGAAATTAAAAGAAATATAAGTATTTGCTGTCTTCCTGGGAAAGCCCTATATGGAGAGGAGAGGGAAAGAGGGGATGTGCATGTGGGGAACTGCATCAGTATAATTAGAGAGATTTATCGAACTGGTGAATGTCTGTGCTAGTAATCCTTCAACTTTAAAGGCTATTTCCTAATTAAAAATATGCATCCCGTTTTCCAGAGCCTTCTTAGCGAAGAAACACCTCACTACCACCACCACCACCCCCCCCCCCCCAGTTAGATCAAACTGGGTGGCTGGCTGTTTTTGTTGTGTGCATGATAATGCAAAGACTCTCCAAGTTCCTGCTCAACAAAGACTTGTGTGAAACAGGCTTTAAAGACACAATAACATTCCTCTCCCGATTTTCAAGCCCCGAGGCTAAAAGCACCAAGTAACTATTCATTCTTCCATCTTGAGACACATTCCTAACCTAGTTCAAAGGCCTGAAAAAACATGCCCTAGCTGCATGCCTGCACACCTTCAGAAGGGCTTTTCCCTTGTATCACAGCTTGCTAAGGAAAGACGTTTCATACAGCAAAGAATTGAATGTATTTGACAGTTTTGTTTCACTTTTAAGTACCCTTAAATTGTTTAAAATATTCAAGACTGTCTTGCATGTAAATTGATTAGTTACATTAACCCATGTGAGAAGCAAGTTTCACCATTTCCAGGTTTAAACTAGCATTCCGGAACAGAGTACGGATGCTAGCAGGTATTAATTAGTTCTTTAACGTCTGTTCTCAAGAAGCAGCCGTGGCAGGGAGGAGCACACAGAGCAGTTGTGAAAGGATGAAGGATGATTTCCAGCTGTTTGGTTTCCATCACTGTGCTTCTCTCTAGCTTCATCTGCCTCTGTTTTCATCTCAAACTGGTAAAATAGATGTAAATCACACGTGGCTATCTATCTATATCAAGATATCCAAGGAATGCAAGAACATTCTATATCACTTTCACCAGATGATGATGAAGTCAATGAAATAGATTAGTATTTCCAAAATACTGAACTAGAACAATCATTAACTTTCAATGAGAAAAATATTTAGTTTTCAACCTACTGCTTCCCAAAGTTCGTCTTTATACATAACATTTTACTGTTTCTCAGAAATCTGAATAACATCATGTGCAAAATGAGGGAATATAAACAATTACTAAATAATACTTCAGCCTAACTAAAATTGCCATTTACTTGTATGGAACCAGCACAAAGAAAGAGAGCACACAGATGAGAGTAAAGGCAGCTGAGGGGAGACCATCCTTCACAGTAAAACAAACTGTTTAAATCTGCCCCAACATCTGGCAGGAGCACACCCTGGAGGTGCCAGCCAGCCTACTTTTGGAGACAACAGGGAGTAGCTTTAAACTGGAAGGGGGAAGATTTAGATTAGACATTAGGAAGAAATTCTTCACAATGAGGGTAGTGAGGCTCTGGCACAGGTTGCTCAGGGAAGTTGTGGCTGCTCGATCCCTGGAGGTGTTCAAGGCCAGGTTGGATGGGGCTTTGAGCAGTGTCTCTGCACAAGGCCGGGGGGGATGCAACCAGATGGGCTCTAAGGTCCCTTCCAGCCCAAACCATTCTATGATTCCTGAACAACATAACAGCACACAGCAAGTTCCTTTTGTTTGTAACAGGTTTCAGTACACCCAAGCTTTGGAAATGTTAGGGGTTTCCTACCTGTATTTCTCCCTAGATACATGATCAAGCAATTAACTGTTTAGTACTCATGCACTTCCCTTTGTTTTTCAAAGGCTGACAAACTGCTATTATGCAGTTTAAAAAAAATAAAAATTCAACTTTGTCTGCAATACTCACAGTCAAAAGTGGATCAACTGCTAAAAATACCATAACCAAGCAAAGCACAGCAGGGTGGTAATGCTGTGCCGGTGCTTTGCAAGCAAAGGAATAAAAAAGAGAAATAGGGGAAATGTAGCAGGTTAAAGAGAGGCATTTTTTCGCAGTTATCAAATACATTTTCATGTTCCCAAGGATTTCAATTAGTTGCTTTCATTTTCACCAGATTAAAATGGTTCTGTTTGCATTTACCATCACTGCAAAAAGGTGTGTATTGCTCACTTCTCCCTGCACACAGCCATTGTTCAGACCTTTGTTCCCACCAAAACAAGCAATACAAGGTATTTCAGCAAAGTGACTAAATGCTACTTAAATCTGGGCAACAGCGCTCCCACAATGCACACTGCATGGAAAGGGATTCCAAGCTCCCAGTTTGCCTCTTGGGGTTAAAAATTCCTTTTCTAATTTAGCAATCTCCTCGTCAAATTAGGGAAGGCAGCTATGCTGAAGATTAATTACTATTCAGTGTTTTAATCTAAAAGATTCCCTCACTGGTACACATCAACACATCAGCTGTCACTCTAGATGTCTTTTTGCATGTCTCATACACAGCACAGGGCACAAGAAGCTCAAGTCAGAAGTGAAGCAAGCAAGTCACAGCTTCAACCATGGCCTTTCAAGTTGCCACCTCCCTTTCATTCCTCTATGGTCACTTAAAAACTGACAAACGGAGTGACCCCAGCTGAGATGCTCCTTAAGAGAAGCAATGAACTCAGTCTTCTGCTTCTGTCTATGCTTCATGGTTCTTTCAACCAAGACACATGTCTTCTCTACAACTCTGGCCACAGTATTTAAATGTGAATGTTACTGGTGACGTACTGACATCCCAGAACTTTTGAGAAGAATGAAGGGCAGATTGGGGATGGGTTTGTATTTGGATTTTAAGTCTACAATTCAGTGAATTAAGACCACTGGCTTGGTCTCTTTGTGTTTGAACATTTTACTTCTTCCGGGAACCATTCCATTGAAGTAAAGCTCCCGTGCACAGAGCAGTTAGGCATTTGATTGACTGGCAAAGCCAGCTTATGGAGTTCCTGCCCCACAGGTATGTCTTAACAAATATTTATGCACCACATTGAAAGCCAGACCACTGAAACTCAGCAGGAATCCAGGCTGATAGATAATGCACATATTTTTCTATTCACACAGATTCCGTATTTCAAAGGAAGCTTGTGCAATGCTTAATTGCCCCAGTGGGTTACAAATATCCAACTTACACAGACTGAGGGGATTAAAAAAGAAGAAACACAATAAATAGAAGATGTAAATGTTCCCAGGCTACTACCTTCCTGCACTTTATTACACATACCATCAGACAGCTCAAATGTACAAGCACACTTCAGCAGCTCTACCAGCTGTAAAGTGCACAGCAGAATTCCATTCTTCCTGAAGCGAATCTTATTTGAAATTTTAACAGGTCACTTCTTCCACATCCCCAGCTTCCAAAAAAATGGTATTTTACAACAGTTGACAAAATGTATGCAGGCAAATCTTCTGTGAGCCGCCATGGGAAGGGTATGTTTCACCTTATGGCTCAGGTGGTTGACACTGGATCTTTAAACTAGACTCCCAAATTATTACAAGCAGTTGAACACACACAAACTTTCACTGTCTTACCTGCCTGATCAAAAACTACTCTGAAGGAAATACACTTTGCAATTACCCAAGGTTAAATCTCTAATAATAGTCTTCAAAGAACATGACCTAGATATGTCAAACATGATCAGAGAGAGATATCAAGACATCTTCTAGTTAGTTAAGAGTGCCAAGCTTATTTAAATCTCCTTTATCTGTTCACACCTTGGCTTTTGTTATATTTCTCATCACTTCTGTAAGCAGACTGTAAAGCTGTTAAAAAATATAAAAGATTCTCAAGTTTAAGTTACCAATGCCTCTGTTTTACTCCCTCTGTCTCATGTATTCAAAATAATAACCAACATGAGTACCATTTATCAAAACAAAAACAGAATGATGTAAAAATAGAATAATGCTACTGACTTTTATGAAAGGGTATTCTAGCACATCAGCTCACATACAGACGAACAAAAGCCAGCTTTTAGCATTCTGACAAACTGGGAATCCAGATGTATTTGTTATTATAAATTTATTTGTGTGGTAGCTCTTGCCACAAAATGAAAAGCACAAGATCTTCCATAACAAGCAACAATTATTTTGTCATTTGAAATTTTCTTTTAGAAGTTATTCTTTAAACTAAACGATTTTACAGGAATCTATGCTTATTAATCCATAAGACAAATTCTGAAAATAATGAACCTAATTTTTAATCAAATTTATAACTGTCCAAATACTAGACTGTAAAGAACTCTAGTGATAAAAAAGAAAAGTACTGTGGTTAAAAAAAACCCAAATCTGTATCTGTTATCTTTTCTTTACATGCATTTTATAAAACCAAGGGGGTTTAATGTTAAAATTCATAGATTCTTAATTCCAACTCCTACCTGTGGTTTACTGCTGTGGCTGTGACAGGGATGTTGCTACAAGACAAAGAATTCAGGAAAGAAAGCTGGAGGGAAAGTTTGCTTACCTTACTATGCACATCATCCTGTTAAGGTCAGCAGAATATCCAAATAATATTAGAAAAATCCAATCTAATCACAAGTAAGGAACACAAGCAGTTTCTAAACAGTGTCTATCCTAGCAATAAAGTTCAAAAGAAAAATACAGAAGTAAAAACACCTTCAGAAAACTGCAGTACTATGCAAAATGAGCTCCCCTAGAACAAACTCTCTGTACATATCCAGGCTCTCCACATTTCCCTGTAGTCATCCTCAAACTTTCACGTATCACCATCCCAGCTCCTTTCAGATCATGCCATTCTCTCCATCCTTGTCATCAGACCACAGTTTCTGTGTCCCCTAAGTGATTTCTCTTGTTTCTATCTTCCTCCTGTACCAGTTTCTAAAACTACTGTCTAGCCTTTACCTGTAATTCCCCATTATCTTATGACAGCATCCCATAGTCTCTCATCCAACCACAGCCGGAACCCCATGAACAGCATTGCCCCCCTTTTCCCTCCCATCTCTAAGAGTACTGTATTTCATAACTGCCAAACGCAATAAGTAGTTTTCAATTAATCTTAGCACAAAGGTAAAATCTAGCATCAAAATAGTTTTGAAAAATAACATCTCTTTCTTTTCCATACCACTGGACATCAAAATATTTGGTTTTTAAAGTTTAAGATCACGAATTACTTTATTTGCACAATAATCAGCACTGAATTGATCCAGAGCTTCAAAAAAACTGGGGAAAACCACCCCACCATCTTCTCAACCAAGCTATTACACAGCTACTGTAACTTGTTCAAAAGAATACTCAAATATTTTTTACTTTCTGTACTTGCATTCACGTGTTTATGAAGCCATGAAAACTATGCAATCCTAATGAACATCAGAAATTCTGGTATTATAAAGCATTCCTGAAACAATGCAACATACAGCACAGGCTACCCAGAGAAGTCACAGCTGCCCCATCCCTGAGGTGTTCAAGGCCAGGTTGGATGGGGCATGGAGCAGCCTGATCCAGCAGGATGTGGAACTGGATGAGCTTTAAGGTCCCTTCCAACCCAAACCATTCTATGATTCTACACTAAGATACTGGTCAAATAACATTCTTACTCCTGCATTTTATTTAAGACTTGTAATCCTCTATTTATGAGTCTTACCTAAGGAAATATGTGATCTCTCTACCCTGCCAGTTAGAAATGAGCGCCATCCTTGTCCTGCAACATCCTGTGTCATTTGCAAATTTTAAACCATACCCAAAAAATAGTTTAAACATTGACTAAATATGAAACCTGTATGCTAAAGAAGTCCAGCTAGTACTTCATACTCAACCAAAATCGTTTATAAATCACACAGCTCCACAGCTCAAATTTTTAAGCCAGAAAAAAACAGAAAAAAAAGTCACAAACAACTTTTCATTAAAATCAAAGTGGGGGGGATAATCAATAGTACAATTTAATGTAGCTAGATTAAAGGAACTGATCTACTGTCCAAATTACAAACAAAAGCGCAAACATACAATCTTCAAACACCCCTCCCCACAAAACATTAACTATAAACTGTGTTGAAGAGGAGAGCTGCAATTATACAAGTATCCAGAGACACATGCTCAATTTTGGCCAGTAATTAGGTACAGGGAAAACCTGGCATGTGCACACAGGAAGAAATGCACTGTTTTGCCTACAGTCATATTCAGAGAACTTAACAGAACCTACTGGTATTTATCTCGGTGCTGACCCAAAACTACAAAACCTCCTGTTCTTTCAGTTTCTGGAAACATACTCCCAAAAAAACTCATTTACATTTTACACAGAAATTATAGAATGGTTTGTATTGGAAGCAACCTTGAAGAATCATCCAGTTCCATTCCCCTGCCATGGGCCAGGGCACTTTCCATCTTGTTTTTGTATTTGTTTCAGTCACTCCATCTTAAGTTTTTAACTTGAGGAAACAAAACCAACTATTGAAAACTATTCAAGAACTAAAATTAAAGCAAGCAATGTCCCAATTTAAAAAGTCCAGATACACTATACAAGAATTACATGAGTAATTTTCTGTTTGCCATCATCTGTATTTTCATGAGACACAAACAAATGTTTTGCTCTTTCCCTTGGTATTGTTTTGATTTAACTGGAAGCAGACAAAAGGTGTAACAACCACGTACTGTATTCCCATTGCACTGTATTCCACCTTCTTACATAACCAAAACACTCACACCACCCATGCACTGGGTAAAACCAGTGTCATTAAAGGTGTGAGCGAGTGAGCCAAGTTACCACTTGCTCACACTGCACACATTCTATTCCATGCTATTAGCACTCACTTTCACGAGTTCTCAGACTCATCAACAAAATGGAAATGAGGCAGGAGAATAACAGTTTTGCTTTGAAGCTCCAGAGATCAAAGCCAGGTACCTGGACTCACACCACTCTCCTACTACAGCCTTTCCTGTTTCTCCGGAGCCAACATCTAAAGGTTTCCTTATTAGGATGATTTTTTACTGTATATTCAGAACACAGGCTATCAGCCATTCATCTCCAAAAACCCTGCTCCATCACAGAATTACAGATTGCCCTGAGTTGGAAGGGACCCACAAGGACTGCTGAATCCAACTCCGCTCCCTGCACAGGACAATCCCAACATTCACACCATGTGCCTGAGTACATTGTCCAAACGCTTCTGGAATATTGTCAGGCTTGCTGCCATGACTGCTTCCCTGGGGAGCTGTTCCAGAGCTCCACCAGCCTCTGAGTGAAGAACGTTCTCCTAACATCTAACCCTCTCAGGTACATCTTCCTGCCATTCCCTGGGGTTCTATCATTGGTCTCCCGAGAGGAGATCAGTGCCTGCTCCTCCTCCTTCCCTTATGAAGAAGTAGTAAACTGTGATGATTGAGCAGCCTTCTCTTCTCACAGCTATTCCAACAGCAGGATCCACAGCATATTCACAACATCTGCTCACATATACATACAGAACTCAAAGCAGGAGGAAAGGGCCTCACAGCAACAACTGTTCTCCCTAGCTCTTGCCTTCCTTTCTCCATGTCACAGACTGGTGTTTCCCAGCATGACTCAGCAACTGCAGCATAAAAGTCCACTCATCAGAGGATCCAAGCACCAAAGAGTCACTGGCGAGGCTAGGCACAGACTGCAGCACCCATTATCCAAAGCGGAGGGAACTGTTTGGGCAGGAGACAATGCAGGGCTGCATTGAAACTGGTACACTTGGGACAGGAATGGAGAGTGAGAAAGGCTAGGGCAGGGCTTAGGAAACAACCAAGGATATAGGACAAGGAAAGCAATGGGACTGGAGCATGCATAGGAAAGCTGGTGGAGCAAGGTAAGTGTATTTTTAATTAAATCTGGAAAACAGCATGACTTCAGACAGTATCTTTAATGTTAGCTGAAATGACTACACTTGAAAGGAGTTAAAAATACTTCAGAATGTGATACCAGCACAATTTGGAGGCAGCTGGGTGCGGAGCAGGAAAGAGGAGTTAGCTAGCCTGCAGCAAAGCAGCAACAATCATTTTACCCACTAAGTGGTGAATGACCAGCATTTGGGGTCCTTGCCTTGTAGTGTGGAACAAAAGAAAATTCCAGAATAGATAAACCAGGTAGTTTTGGTCTTCGGAGTGGAAAGCTGCTCTATGGAGAGGAGGGGAAAAAAAAGCAAAGCATGTGCAGCTACTTTGCCACTTCTGAGATTAAAAGTGTAAATAACAATCCACAAAAGAGATCATAGAATCATAGAATCACCAGGCTGGAAGAAACCCAATGGATCATCGAGTCCAACCATTCCCATTAAACACTAAACCATCTCCCTCAGGACCTCATCTACCTGTGCCTTAAACAACTCCACGGAAGGTGAATCAACCACCTCCCTGGGCAGACTGTTCCAATGCCCTATGACCCTTTCTGTGAAAAACTTCCTCCTAATGTCTAGCCTAAATCTCCCTTGGCGGAGCTTGAGGCCATTCCCTCTCATCCTGCCCCCTGTCACTTGGGAGAAGAGGCCAACTCCCTCCTCTCTATAACCTACTTTGAGGTAGTTACAGGGAGCAATGAGGTTTCCTCTCAGCCTCCCCTTCTCCAGGCTAAACAACTCCAGCTCTCTCAGCCGTTCCTCATAGGGCCTGTTCTC
>WAAB01024520.1:119543-175405 GCA_013389865.1 Piaya cayana | reverse complement strand
AGCCTTAGCCAACCTGATTTCTAGTTGAGCCTGATTTCTAGATGTAGAGCAAAAAAAGGGCACCGAATGCAGCCTTCCCTATTCCTTGTTCTGACACCTGCAGCTTCACATTTCCCTTCCCAAGTCTGGATGTTCTCTCTGCTGTACCTGCAAACACACCAAGTAGCTTCCTCTTTCATTGCTCAGACACCAGAAGAGAAACAACCACCACAGCCTCCCAGTTCTCAGAAGAGCCTAAGCAACCTCGGCTGCCAAGTGCAGCACAGGGAAAAGCTGGAAGCTGGCTGAGGCAGCACAACTCACTCAGCTGCTTGTTGAAAAGGGCATCCAGAGCTCTGGAGAATCAGAGCACCCTCACTGCACATGGAGTTTACAGGTGAAAGGGAATGGTTTAGCTGAAGGTGCTTCCCAATTTTTCCAGGCATGTGCAAACAGACTGTTTGCAGGTCTGTAAATCACTAGCCTACAGGCAGGTTTTCTCAAGAATGGCATATGGTATCCCCTACGTGGGCCCATTCCCCTGCCAAACCCAAGTTTCACCTCCAAAGCAAAAAAAAGGTAGAAGTACGTGTGAAAAAAACAGCTGTAAAAATGGTTTAACACAGACAACACTTTTTTTTTTCCTTACACACTCAACAACAGATGAGCTGGTTGGGCTGAACTTTGCAAGGAAAAGTTTCAGCTGATGGCAAGTCCAGCCCGGGAAAATGAAGAGTTCAAAGGGTTAATGTCTGAGAAAGCTGCAAGGAACTAAGACAAATTTATAGTAGGAAGGGAAAGGGAACCGCCATGGCTACAAACTCCCCATATAATTATAGCCTGA
The DNA here is from genome assembly GCA_013389865.1 of Piaya cayana. NCBI lineage: Eukaryota > Metazoa > Chordata > Aves > Cuculiformes > Coccyzidae > Piaya > Piaya cayana. Next base: position 174,582 of record WAAB01024520.1, on the reverse strand, counting down.
CTCGTCCCCTGCCTCCCAGAAGAAGCTGTGCTTACTCAGGCCAACCCCAAATTGGGGAAATAAGAACAGACTTCAAACAGCAATTACTCTATTAGAAATTACCTTTCACAGCACTGCTCTGGAAAACATCTACATAGTATTTTTCAGCATGTTCTTCTATTAGGTCTTCCACATCCTGATCTTCCTCTCAACAGCATAATCACAGCAGGTATCTACCTACCGCTGTGACAGAGAACATTGCCACTTCTTTTATTTTAAAGATGACACACACAATCAATTAAATAAGTTGTCTATATCAAAAGCAAGCAGTGCATTTAGGAAGAAATCTATGTAAGTAAACAATAACGACATTGCTCCAGCCCAGACCTGCATTCTCATGCTCATGCATGTGTTTATTAGTTATCCACATGCTGACAGAGGATTCTGTCTTGCACTTGCTCCCCCAATCTTAGCACATAACAAAGAGGAAATAAAGTGATGCTCCTAGCAATGTGACTTAAATACAGCACATGTTGCGTCCTCTGGCAAAAAAAACCCAAACCCAAACTCCTGAAGACTTCACAACACCAACACTGCCCTAGCCAGGTATTCCTAAAGACAGTCTACACAGGGTCTTGGCAGCACATCCCAAAACAGAGAGAGTAGCAGTGTAAGTCTGGTCACAGACAATACATTGGGACAGCCAGCATGCTCCTCTCAGATACCCACAAAAATAATCATTTCCTTCCAGTTACAGTTTGAACCAAACCAGCAATATCTGCGCTAATCTTAAACCTTATTTCAAGTTTTGAAATGGGTATTCATAGGTCACCAAAGACTAACACCTAACATTGCACTGCTCTAGCAGGCAACTGCATCAAGTGCTAATTAGCAAATGCAAAGAGACGGTTTTGCTTTTGTTCAGATTGTAAGGATGCACAATGTATAAAAATGGTGAAGGCAGGATCCCAGGCACTGCAGCAAAACCAACCCTCAGCATTTCCTGGAGCAGAAAAAAAAAGCAATACAGATTACAGTTTATTACGCTTTAGATGCAAACAGTGGTATGAGATTCTTACCCCTGTTATTACATATATTCATAATAACTACTTCAATTACTGTGACTACTGCTGCTCAAGTATGTAGAAAACTGCTGAAATCATACATCACAACAAGGTGAACTGGGTAGCTACCTACTAGCACCTGCCCTGCACCAAAACCGTCCTCACCTTTCATGAAAGGCCTCACTTGGTGATCTCTAAGCAAGACACAGATGTGCTACATGAAGTTCCCTTCTAGCAGAAACATCACAGTGCTTGCAACAATGCGCCCACTCATCTTACACACTTGTAACCAACATGCAACAGCCTGTAAGAAGCATTTCTCAAATGAAAAATGAAAAGCTTCAAAGAAACATGGACCCCATCGGTCACTGCCAAAGCCCCAGCCCTTATAGCTCCTTTCCTGATGCAGCTTGTAATTGCTGTGAGCACGGCACAATCAGGCTCAGCATCAGCTGGAACACAAGCGACAGGATGCCCTGAAAGCTTGGAGTGCTGTTTTCCAACTTCAACGCACCTTCCAAACCGCAGTGAACCAATGTTATGGCAGCTCTGTCAGGGAGCTGCTGTATTCTGCACATGGGGAAGCAAAAGCTGGCACAACCAGCTGCTTCACCCTCAGCCAAGCACGACTACTGACCGAACTAGGACTACCATAGCAGTTTACCATTTCTACACCATAGCTAACTCACTGTTCTTTCTCCTTACACATACTTTTGAAGCACACCTACTTCTGAAAAGTAAATAAACACAGCAACACAGTAAGCACAGCATCATATCCTTGTCTGAACAGGGACATCCAAGTGTGCTTTGGCAGGCATCCCTCTGCAGGTGAGGGCCAGCACCTGGGATGCCTTGTGGAAGCTCTGGCCACCAAACTACACTGCATATACAAAAGCCCAAATGCACAATGACACCACTGCGAGGGGGCTGCAAGACCGGGGTGCAGCACCTCCCCAGGGCAGGATGCTGCCCCAGGCTTTGAGAGCCTGTATGGGAGCCCCTTGGCACCCACGGGAGTCCCCTCTCCTGACACAGCCTATGACACCGCAGCCTCCCCATGGGAGCCCCTTGCACAAACTGCTGCCCCCACCCCATGCAGGGACTGGGACACCAGGATGCTCTGCGAGCCCCACACGAGATCCTCAGCACCCACCACCACCCTTTCCTCTTACAAAGACAGTGCAGGGACTGTGACACTTGGAGCCTTTCGGGGGCAGGAGCGCCCCAGAACCCCCCGGCACCCACTGCCACCCTCTCCCCTTGCAAAGATTGTGACACCAGAGCCTCCAGGGCAGGATGCTCTGCCAGCCCCGTGGGAGCCTCTTCCTTTTGCAAGGACGGTGACACCGGAGCCTCCCCGGGGCAGGATGCTCTGTAAGCCCCACGGGAGCCCCTTCCACTGGCAAAGAGCGTGACACCAGAGCCTCCCCGGGGCAGGCGGCTCTACAAGCCCCACGGGCGCCCGTGGGCACCCTCGGCTGCCCCCTCCCCTTGCAGACACCGTGACACTAGAGTCTCCCCGGGGCTGGATGCTCTGCGAGCCCCTCTGCACCCACTGCCACCCCCAAAGCCCGGGACACCGGAGCCCCCCGGGGCAGGACGCTACCCCAGGCTCCGCACCCGCTCCCCGCCCGCTGCTCTGGCCGAGCCGCCGCGCTCACCGTCCTTCCCGGCAGGTCCCGGCTTCTACGCCTCGTCCCGCTTCTGGAAGCTGATGCTGGCGTAGGCGCTGGGGTCGTCGCCGGCCCGGGGCTGCCCCGGGGGCTGGGCCTGCTGCCGGCCCCGCGCCGGGGCGCTGCCCTCGGGGCCGCGGGGGTGGTGTCGGGGGCGCCGGGGGGCGCAGCCCCTGCCCAGGTCCAGATCGATGTAGTTGAGCCCGTTCTCGGGCGGCTCCCGGCGCTCGGCGGGGCGCAGCCACACGTTCTCGAAGGAAGCCGAGCTGTGCCGCTTCGCCTCCTCCCCGCATCCCGCGATACCCCCGGCGCCGGGAAAAGGAGCCCCGAGCCCCGCGGAGGAGAAGGTCTCGGAGCTATGGCGCCGGCGTCCGCCCTGCGGATCGGCTCGGATCACCTTGGCGCTGCGGCTGCGCCCGGGGCTCAGGCTGACCCGGGTGAAGGCGCTGCCCGCCCCGGGGCCGCCGAGCAGAGACGAGGAGGAGGAGCGCGGGGCGGCCGCGGGCGCCGTCGTCGCGGGCTTCTCGACGGCGTAGCCGAGCGGGAGAGCGGGCGAGCGGTAGGACGAGCCCTCGGCGGGTCGCGGCTGCATCCCTGCGGCGTCCCGGGGCGCCGCGTCGGCGGGGCGGCTGCCACCGCCCCGCAGCTGCATCCCCGGAGCGTCCCGGGACGCGGGCTCCGCGCCGGGGCGGGGCGCCCGCAGCTCCATGTTCACGTACTCCTCGGCTCCGCCGCCGCCCGGCGCGGGCGAGGGGAAAGGGGGCTTCCCGACGGCGGCGCCGAACTCGATGTTGACGTACTCGCCGGGGCTCTTAGGCTCGGGGGGCAGGAGGAGCGGCGGCTGCTCTCGCGCCCGGGGCAGCGTGCTGGCCTTGGGGCCGCGCAGCGAGAGCCGCGTGGGGCGCGCGGGGCGGCCTCGCGTCTGCACCGCCGTGTCCGCCGTGCGCGGGGGCTGCGCCCGCGGGGCGACCTCCGTGCCGCTAACGCCGCCGCCACCCAGGCTGTCGCTGCTGGTGGAGGAGGACGAGTCCTCGGCGGCGTAGAGGAGGCGCCCGCACCCCAGGGCGATGCGGGGCTGCGGGCTGCCCTCCTCGGCGCCGCAGCCCCGGCGGTGCACGTGCTTGAAGGAGCGCGGCAGCGAGAAGTAGGAGCAGACGGGTTTGGCGGGGCCCGTCGCCTCCTCGACGCCCCGCTGCGCCGCAGCCCCGAAGTAGCAGTCAGGAGGGGTGCTGGTGGTGGAGCCGCTGGCCGGGGACATGTTGATGTAGTCGCTGCCGCCGCAGGGGAGCTTCCCTTCGTTGCTCTCCACCGAGAGTTTGGGGTGGTGGCCGGCACCATTGGTCCACATCTTGCCGTAGCCCGCAGAGCTGCTGTCCGGGGAGTAGCTGCCACTGGGGGACATCATCATGTAGCCGTTGGAGTCCACCGTGGCTGGAGCGTGGCGGCCTCCCCTGCCGGGGTTGATGATCTGCTGGGGGGCCGACACGCTCTTTGGGCTCATAGGCATGTAGTCACCACCTTTGGGGGCCACCCCGCTGCTGGGCACAGGGGCAACACCAGGGGACATGGGCATGTAGCCATCATCCGTGTGTGGGGCCGAGTTGGTCCGATGATGGCCGCTGTCCAGGTGGTGCATTTCCAGACACTCCTCTGGGTACGAGTGTGTGGGCACGAAGGCTGAGTGCCTGTAGGAGGGCAGCCGGCTACCACCACAGGGGTAAGAAGGCAGCATCTCGGTGTACTCCTCAATAGAGGCCACCGAAGACTGCGAGGGTGTCTTCTGGTGGGAGATGGTGGGTGAAGTGCCTGCAGAGTGAGTCCGCTTCCTGAAGGCTTTCTCCAAGTCGGCAATCTCCTCGCTACCACCTCGAGGACAGCACGGCGTGCTAGGGTAGCGGGCCTGCTGCTGTGGGTTGCAGGTGCGTGGGATGAAGTGGCCGTTGGGGGCTGCCAGGCTGCAGCAAGAGGAGGTGGCCTTCCCCCCCATGCAGATGTAGTTGAGCTCTTCATCACCTCGAGCTGGTGGCGTGTGACCCAATGAATCTGGGGTCACACTGCGAAAAGAACTGCGGAAGTCACACGGGCTGGAACCATACTCATCAGAAGAAATAAATCCACCATCACTAGGGGAGCCAGAAACTGAAGCACTAGACCTTCGTGGAAACAGGCAGTCCGAGGTGGAGCCATGGCCACTAGTGCTGCTGGATGACAGGCTGACAGGACTGGTGGCTGAAGGAGAGCAGCGCGAGGAAGGCATTGGGATGGATCGGCTGTGGTTGAGTGGAGGATGGAGCCTGGAGTTGCCACGGTGTCTATGTGAATGGGTTCTATTGGCACTAGGACTAACTGGGCTACCATCCACAGAGGCGGGCCTTGACATCGTGCCTTCCCCGTCACTTGACGCTCGCACACGGAAAGAGCTGGGTTTGCCACCTGTACCCCCACCACCAGCAGGAGAGGTGGCTGTGACGCTCTCAGTCCTGGACCGGCGACTGAGCCCCACTTGGCTGGGCGGAGGGTTGTTGGCATGATGTCTGCTGCGAAGGGGCACAGAGATGGGGTTGGAACAGTTTGAGGAAGACTGGCTCTTGCTGCGGGGTCGGAATTCCTCACTCATTGCTCGCATGGCCTCCAGGATGGTTTCATGCATGTTCTGCGCCACCACCGAGTCATCCACCTGCATCCAGAACTCACCAGGCCCAGTGACAGCAGAGCGCCCCACCTCAATGAAGAAGAAGTTCTCAGAGTGACCACAGCGGCGGATATTGAGAAGCTGCAGCACCACAGCAGCCGCATCCGAGTTCAGCTTCACAAAGCTGATGGTCTTGTTCGTCAGGCACAGGCGGTAGATGCCAATCAGGTTCTTTGTCTGGCCTAGGCCCTTAGGCTTCAGAATTACTTGCCAAACTTCCTTAAACGCTGGGCCAGGGGCTACCTCACCATAGCTGTCCTCACCCGCATCCCCGAGTCCTGCACTGCTGCCAAAGGTGACGTCACTGTGGTGGTGGTGGTGGTGATGGAGGTGGTGGTGGCCCTTGGTCCTGTTGTGCAACTGCAGCAGCGCTTGGTACCAGCTCTCCTGTTCGGGCTCGCTGTCAGCTGCGATGGCAAAGTGCTCGTCCTTGGTGTAGAGGGCCACCAGGTGCTTGTTCTTGGAGTCAGCCCTCTTGTTGATGTTGAAGCAGCTTTCTAGTGGGATGGAGCGCTTGGGGGCCCCCGACTTATGTCTCCATTTCTTCTCATTCTCGTAATACTCCAGCCGGGCGGGTCCAGACTCGCTTGCTGCCCTCAGCACGAAAAAGCGTTTGTGCATGCTCTTGGGTTTGCGCAAGTAACCCACCTTCCTGACATCCGAGAAGAAGCCCTCGTTATTCTCTGTGGGGCTGGCCATGGCGAGAGGCAGCAGAGCTGTTCCTGTGGCTTAGCAGTCCCCAAGACCCCAAACCCCTAAAATAGAATTCATGCAACAACAATTAAGAAACAAAACAAACAACAACAAAAAAGAAAAACACCCCTGGCAAATAACTCGGGATCCTCTTTGGATGGATGGGAGCAGCGTGCGAGCAGCTGATAAAACGGAACTCCCGGCACCAAATCGGAGTTCCCGTCGCTGTCGATGCCCAAATCGCTCTTAGAGAAGAAAAAGTCCCGTCCCGAGTGGTCCAGACCCAAGTCTCGTCCCGGGAGCGGACGCCGGGAGGGAGAAACGCATCTTCCCCCGACGGGGTCCCCTCCCCGGCCCCGGGCGCAGCGATGCCTCCTGCAGATTAAATATCCTCCTGGGGGCGGAGATTGCTTTGCAAAGTCCGGGGTATGCACCCAAAACCATGCGCCGCTTTAGGAAGAACAGGAGAAATAAAAAAAACTAAAAAAATAAAAAGAATAAAAAGACAACCCTAAGAACCCGGAGGCTAGCGGGGCTCAGCCGGCGCGGCGGCTGCCGACCCCATTCAGTCCCATCGCGTTAGGCAGGGAAAGCGCCGTTCCCACGCGCGGCGGGCGGGGAGGCGGCCCGAGCTCCGGCATCCTCGCTTCCTTCTCCTCTTCATGCCAGGCGGCAGCGCCCGGCGGAGCGAGCGGGCACGGCAGCCCCGGTCCCCTCCGCTCCTCCGCCGAGTTTCGCCCCTCCGCAGCCGCTAGCCCTCCACCCGCTCGCTGCGAGCGGAACGACACGTGACGGCGCCGGAGCGCGGACCATCCCCGGAGCCGCCACCGCCAGCCGCCCGGCCAGCCCCTCGGCGCGCCCGCGGGGGCGACACCACCCGCCCCGCTCCCATTGGCGCGACCGCGGGGGCCACGCCCCGCCCCGCCCGCCGCGCTCTCATTGGCTGCGCCGCGGGGGAGCCTCGCCCCTCCTGCCCAGCGCCGCGCTCTCATTGGTGCTGCCGCGGGTGCGCCACTGCAGGCCCCGCCCCGCTAGCGCCACCGCCCGGCCGCCGCGCTCCCATTGGTGCGGTCCCGGCATGGCCGCGCCCACCGCGCTCCCGTTGGCCGCTCCGCGCCTCCAGCTCCGCCCCGCCCACCGGGCTCCGCGCTCCGATTGGTGCGGGCGCGTGCCGGTCACGCGCTGCCCGGGCAAGGAGGGGGCGCTGGCGCGGAGCGAGGAGGAGCCGTTCACGCCGGGTTATTTACAGCCGCCGCCACCGCCTCTGCAGTGGGCGGGGAGCTTGGGGGGCGTGCCTTCTTCTCCGTGTTCCCTCTCGCACCCCTCTCTCCACACCCCAACCCCCAGCCTCACGTTTCCTTCCCCTCTTCTCCCTCTCCTCTCCCTTCCTTCATTCCTTCTGATCTCCTCACCCCCCTTCCTTCGTTCATTCTCCCTTCCTCCATCCTCTCCTTACCCTTCCTCCTCCCCTCCGTTTTCCCGGCTCCGCTCAGGGCCCGGGCGGCTGTCGGGGTCCCCAGGAGGAAGGTTTTTTCCCCCGGGCGGCGCCGAGCCCTTCGCGGTGGTTTCCCCGAATCGTTCTGTGATTAACTAAACACTCATTTTGGCTCGCGGGGCTGGAAGGCGCCGCGCGGCTCCTGCTGCCTCGGTGGGAAACGCGCTCTGCTTGCCCGGCCTTAATAAATTGCTCAATGCTGCCATCCCCAGGGCAACTCAGAGCAGCCCCGCTCCACCTCCAGGTTTTCTGTCCTGCGTGTTTCCCAGCGCGCTGTGCCCAGCCAGGTGTCCCTGGGCACCCCGTGCAGAAGGGTCACAGTCCAGCTGGAGCGGCTGCTCCCGGCTGGATGGAGGGGAAAGCGGGATAGAGCGCTCACATCTGCTCTCGAGGGTGCAACACAACATGGATTGATGCCGCATCAGTAGAAGCGTGGCCAACAGGGCAAGGGAGGCAGTTCTGTGCTCTTGTGAGACCCTGCCTGGACTCCCGTGCCCAGTCGTGGAATTCCCAATATAAGAAGGATATAGAACTGCTGGAACAGGTTCAGAGGAGGCCACAAAGATAATGGAAGGCTGGAGCACCTCTGCTGTGAGAGCACTGGGGTTGTTCAGCCTAGAGAAGAGAAGGCTCTGGTAAAACCTTAGAACAGCTTCCAGTACTGAAAGGGGCTCCAAGCAAGCTGGGGAGGGGCTTTTTAAAAGGTTATGGAGTGATAGGATGAGGAAGAATGGGTAAAAGTTGGAAAGGGAAAGATTTAGATTAGACATTAGGAAGAAATTCTTCACAATGAGAGTGGAGAGGCGCTGGCACAGTTTTCCCAGGGAAGCTGTGGCTGCCCCCATCCCTGGAGGTGTTCAGGGCCAGGATGGATGCGGCTATGAGCAGCCTGGTCCAGTGGGATGTGTCCCTGCCCACAACCAGGGGGTTGAAACTAGATGGGCTTTTATGTCCTTTCCAACCCAAAGCATTCTATGATTTACATAGGTCCAAATGTGGAATATGCAAGTGAGGGGTTTTTCTAATGCATCTGCATTACCAAATTTGTCACCAGGGAGATCATGGTTGTGCAATTATTTGAGAAGAGAAGCTGGCTGGTCAAAACATGGAAAGCTCCCCTGAAACAGTTGCAGAACCCATAGAATCATAGGATATCAATAGTTGGTAGGAACCCAAAAGGATCATCAAGTCTAGCTGCTGTTCCAGACAGGACAACCCCACCCTTCACACCAGGTGCCTGAGGGCATTGTTCAAACTCTTCTAGAATATTGGCAGGCTTGGCACCATGACTGCTAAGCACAGCAAGTTGGTCAGGTCCTTGTCCAGTTGGGTTCTTAATATCTCCACAGATGGAGATCCCACAGCCTCTCCAGACAATCCGCTCCAACACTTAACCACCCCCACCGCAAGAATGATTTTTCTTACATTTAAACAGAATTCCTTGTATTTCAGTCGGTGCCCATTGCCTTTTGTCCTGATGCTGGGCACCACAGAGAAGGGCCTGGCTCTCCATCCCTCTTATCACATCAACAGAGCTATATTCTGGCCTTTGTTCCGAGGTTGGATTGCGTATTTCATTTGTTTAAACTCATTTGCAGCATTTGCTTTTCTGCATTCAACAGTAAGGATGAAGCTTGCATAACACCTTAAAAATAGCATGGTTGGCTCTAAACTAGTTAAATCACTACTTAAACAAGTTGCTTAATTTCTCTGTTAAAGGAAGGGTAGTAATATCATGATTATAGTGGAAATGCAAACCAACAGATCTTACATCCTCAACTTCTACCGTCATCTTGAGGCAAATCAAGAACACACATGGAATGACAAATTAGAATCTTCAAATGTGTTATGTTATGAACAGTAAGTGTATCCTATCATTAGCAGCAGTATTGCACTGTATCACAGTAATGAGAACTAGAAAAGTCTAAGTCATTATTTCCATACCTTGCTTATTAGAATTTTTTCTACAGTGTATTCTCCACTTACCATGTAAAGCAGTTTTACTGGTATCAGCATTTAGACAGACCACATATATTAATTACATGAAATATTTATGTTCTAGTGATCAATTAACCAGCTTTCATCTTAAAAAACACACTATAAATTCATGCAGATCATATCTCCTTTATATTTTTCTACCTCCCTATGCACCTTAGTACGTGTCCATTAAAAGACGCCAGAAAAGATAAAACATCATTCCTATGCTTTCCACGGGGGTATACAGATATCCCGCTGCACTATCACTAAACTAACAGGAAGCTAAGCAGTACTCTTGGATAATTCCCAGACAATACTGATCTACCTCCAGTTCTGCCTCTGTTATCTTTAGATTTCCATCTTGTAATACGTTCAGAAAAGGCTTCCATGCTTCACAGAATTATTTTTTTGGCTTTAATTCTGTCTCCTTGGCCACAGACAAAATTGCCTGGAGCATGAATTTCAAAAGGGAAGTTACAGAATCTTTTACCCAATCTATAATAATTTTTGTCTGTGCATGGCTTAAAGCAATGGCCTCAAGCAGTTTTTGACTGGGAAAGGGAGTTTCACAAGTCCATGGGGTTTGGGTTTGTTTTTCATGGCTGTGGCAAAGTCCACAGAAGTATGAAAATGAAAGCCAAATAGAAGAGTTTGCCCACAGTTATTTGGTGATAGCAGCAAGTCTTGGTCTTAGTCAGCTTTATTTCATCTTCGAGGTGGCATTTAACCATGAATGACAAGGAAAGCAGAAGGCAACATGCATGTTATTGCTTGTAGTGGTATTTAGCAGTTACAGAAGAAAATGAAGAAAAGGTGTTGATCCCTACAGGATCCTACAGGTGGGAGCCTTCTGAGGCAAGAATCAGCTACCTGTCTGCTTGCTGTGACAGAGAAGAGTGAATGGAGCCTGGCTGTCCTCATCCATCTCTTCCTCCTAAGTGCCACTGAGGTGGACTAAGTGTATGATGGGGTCCATGGTGTCAGAAGCTGCATGGAAAGTGTGCAGCATGAAATCACAGATCCTTCCTTTGGCCGTAGGAAAGCTGCCTTTGCTGTGAGTCCTTGCACTGCAGTCTGGTCTCAAGGCTGACCTCTTCCAGGCAGGATGTGCTGCAGGTGCTTGATCATTACCAATTACTCAGTTGTGATAATCAGAAATGGGGGACTGAAAATGGGATAACAGAGCAAAAGAGTAAATGATGTTTTTTAGAGAAAAAAGGAGTATTACTGTGTGTTTCAAAGAGTTTAGTAGCTGAGCTTATCTAAAGGCTTGACTTATGTCCAGTGACAGTGGACAAAATGCATTGATTTTTATCACCCTGGGAAGGCAGAGACTCATTTCATAGGATGCAGCTGTGATCCAGAGTTCCTTTCACTTGTGTCATAGGATCAAGCTTAATCATGTCCTGCTGATCACAAATGGAACACACTGTCTTGATCTCTGCTGTCAAAGAATTACCAAAGGTTCAAATAGTTGTGGAAAAGCGTCATGACACCATGTGATGACAGGCAACGAAACCCTAAGTGTAAATGCATGCCGGAAAATGTAGTTCTGACTTAACATATTCAGTGACAGTCTCCAAGTTACTTGTGGCTGCTTTTGAAGCAGCTCTTGGAATTGTAAGAGGTAACTCTATGAAAACATCAGCTCAATGCTCTTGTGCAGTCAAAAAACCATGAAAAGGAAAGAAAACAAAAGAGTGAGGAAATTTTTTTTTAGATGTATAATGTATTGTGCACCTTGTCCTTGCCCACTGTAGAAAAATTCTCCTTTATGGTCATGAAAACAGCATTAAAGAATTGGAAAAAGATAACAGTATATGATCAAAGATAGTTCAGACTGAGCTGACAGACTAAGATGCATCAGGCTGAAAAAAGTGTGCTTGAGAACGGATGTGACCAATACCTGAAGGATCATTACTGGCATGGAGAAGGATTGATTATTTAAAAAAAGAATTAAGTACATGGACTAAAACAAAGTTAGTTCTTCAGACAATGTCAATGAACCTGTGAATTCATTGCCACAGGATGCTGGGACTTGAAGAGTCAGAGGACACGTACCTGAGGGAAAGTCTGTCCCTGCAATACAAAGATACCACAGCCAGCTCTGCATGAGGCAGAGATCAGCAGTGCTGGGAGCGTGTTCTGGGTAAGCACCACTATTCATGGTCTGACCCTTGCACATGCCTCTGCACATCTGCTATTGCCCACTCCTGTCCAAAAGACCCCCAGGTTGGCCTTGCTGTGACACAGAACACACAAGCTTATGCTTTTAAGATTAACTTCACATGATCTTTCATTGATAACTCTTCACACTTTCCACAATTGCATCCACAGGCTGGACTATGCACAGCCTCCTATAGTCCAACAACATCCTGGAAGAACTACTGTTTCTTTTGAGCCATTATTTGACTCAAAATTGAATTAATTGAAGGAGGGGACTGCACAGCTATTTCAACAATTCATATTCACAGCATGCAGTGGGGGATTTGCTAATCTAAGGGTATGCCAGTTTTAAAATTATTGTTCCAATGCTTAACCTTCTTCCCAGTCAGGAAGGACAACCTATTAACCTGCACTTTCTAGGCAGTAAGAACCAAAATAAGTCCATCCCAAACCCACCATGATTTACAAACAGTTCACTACAGTATTAGACTGGAAGGAATGTTTTTTGAGATCACATAGAATCACCAGGGTGGAAAAGACCTCTGAGATGGAGTCCAACCATACCTATCTGCCACTAAACCATATCCTTAAATACCTCATCTACCCATCTTTTAAATACCTCTGGTGCTGGTGACTCAACACCTCTCTGGGCAACCTGTACACATGGGTGATACTGCATCATTACCTTTTACTGGACAACTTCTGGAACTTACATTCTGTTAAATCCCTATTGTTCTTTTTGTATATACTGCTTTGAGTTTTTTCTTTATGAGAGATGGTCAGTGGAGTCCAACCTTCAGAGGTTTTGTCAGACTGAAATGTTGAGATTTCAAAGCATAAGCTCATCAGGATGTATCTCAGAAATCCTCTCAACACAACATGGCATAGCATAAGAGAGGTAGCATCAAGTCCAGACTGTGTAGTCTTCCAAGTTATAGCATAACAAATGATGAAGTAATGCTGATTAGGACATCCCCTTCCATCTTTCAACAGTTACACCAAAATAAAAAAGACAAAATACTTTCCTTCATCCAGGTAAATTCCTATACACATTTGTAAAATAGTCTTCTACATTTAAGAAATGGAGTTGTAAACAATGATATTAATTCTACATTACTGAACCAGGAACATTTAGGAATTAGTCAAATATCCTTTTAAATTACTACAGTAAGGAATCCACCAACTGGGAATGATTCAAAATACAAATTACTTGCTCAGAATCCCATAGCATACTATCTCAGCATTTCCTGGGAAGAGACCCAGAAAATAACCACGTGCCTGTGTACGATGCAAGTAGCATTGATGTAGTGATTTCACTATTTATATACCTTCACACAAAAAGCCTTCATGTATGGGAACCAATACCCCAGAAAATGTAATCATAGCATCTTCCATAGCAAATGGCCTTTCTAGGATGGTCTGGACTGGACTCACCTTGGAATTACTCTACCTAACTTGTATGGTAAAAAGCTCAGACAGAAGTTGTCATCCAAAAATCTGGTCTTCCCTTGATTTCCAGATGCACCTGTAGCTGATTCAAGTGCAGATCATTACATGCAGGTTTTCAGAGAGTCCTCTTTAAATATAGAAATACAGCATAAGAACACTTATTCATGTTAACTACTGTGCTTCATGTTTTAGTTTGCCCCAGTTGCCGAAAGGTTTTATCTGCATTAGGGGAGGATTTTCAGGGTGGATGGGAGATGTGCATCAAGCACTAAAAATCTTTAGTTCCATATATGCCCACTGCTGAGTAAGTATACCTACAAGTCCATATATTTTATCATGCAAAGGCAGGCACTGGGAGAATTTAAATCACACTTACACATTATTCCATTTTCTTCATATTTTCAGGACTCAAAATTTTCATGACCGATCTCAGACAAAAAGCAAATTTAGGTAACCTTACACAGAAGCCAGTTGATTTTTTTGAGTTCTGTCTGTAAGAAAACATAACCCAAACTACATTTGTCTCTTCTGCCACTACTGAAGTGTTTTCCTTACTAGCATGCTCCAAACAGTCTAGTTAAAATCCATTATTTTCTCTCAAAATCCTGACTTCTACTCAGTACAAGTTTGCTGTATAAAAATGAAAGACACCACATGCATTTAAAGTTTTACCACAGTAATTACAACTTAAATGACACATGCCAAATTAAAACAGTCATTCTGGGGAACATCATCGAAGAAACTGGTTTCAACCTAATGGAAGTTAATAACTTCTATTTACTGGGAACATCGTTACTATTATTGCTGAAATAAGGTCAAATTTAATTAATCAGTCACAAGCAAGAATATTCTCAAAAATGCCTGCTGATCCTGGTTCCTGCAAATACTTTACAGCTTCAGCTGAAGGTTCAAAGAGGTTCATAGAGGTGCATTCCTCTAGAAGGACTAAGGTCCTGTGTGGACCATTGATGATGTCTGCCAGTTCTGTGCAAACACTTCAGATGTGCTGCAAAAGCACCATTCACTCATGACTGGGCATCTGCAGTTAAATGCCTTGGTCATTCCAAAGAGGCAATTAAAAATACTGTTCTAATTCGAGAGAATAGACTAGCTAATTGGGTGTGAAGCAATGGCATTAGGGATTTTGAAGTTCAGGAACACCAAACTATACGAATTACACTGCCAGCAAAACACACATCAATGGGACTCCAGTCAGTGGAAACTGACTGAAGATTTGTTAATGGTTATAGCAAATTTATTTAAAATACAAATGAGCAAGAAAAAATGTGAAGAAATGTTAACTGCCTTCTTAAAATACTAATTCTCTGTTTACATTTTAGTATGTTAAATGTTTTTAAATTGAGAAAAAAAATCAGACGCTGGTCCCAGCAGGCTGGCAGTTTTGCCTTGTAACATAGAATTTCTAAGACTTTTTAAAAAATTATTTATTGTAGAATTGTACATAGATTAAGTTACTAACATTCCTATAACTGGTTTATTATGTATCTATGAACTACCAGGTTTGAATCAGAGTTGGTTGGTTGGAAAAGACCTTTGAAATCAAGTGCAACTGTAGCTGTTCACTACTAAATCATATCCCTGAACACCTCATCTATCCATCCTTTAAACACCTCCAGGGATGGGGACTCAATCACCTCCCAGGGCAGCCATTTTAGTGCTTCAGAACCCTTTCAGTGAATAAATATTTTCTGATGTCTAATCTGAACCACCCCTGGCACAACTTGAGGCCATTTCCTCTCATCCTAACACCTTGTTGAGAGAAGAGACCAACACCCACCTCACTACAACCTCCTTTCAGGCAGTTGCAGACAGTGATGAGGTCTCCTCCCAGTCATCTTTTCTCCAGGCTAAACAACCCCAGTCCCCTCAGCTGCTTCTCATAAAAAAGACTGATAAAATAACAAGGTTTTTCACTTTCAGTCCTCCATCTGAGGTGGTTTGAATTAGAATGACTTCAGGACTGTTGTAAAATAGTCTAATATTTGTCTTTTATGAGCAAAGCAGAGAACTAAAATGTATGCAACTCAAAGCTGTTTACCAAACCAGTATGTACATTTATCCCTAAATAAATCCATCAAAGAATGCTGTTACATAATCTGTTTCTAGCAAATGCTTTGAAAAATTGCTATTTATCAGATACTGGAACTTCATTCCAAAAGTTGGCTTTTGAGATTTTAGGGAGCTTAATAATAGAACAATATATCCTTCTTTCTGAGGGTCAGAAACAAGAAGATAGGAAACTGCCTGTGATCCAAGCATAGCATTGATCTTGCTATAAAACAATTACTGAACTTTTTCATACAAAAAAATATTGGTTTGTGTATCAGCTCAAACTCTGTCTCATTCCTGAAGAAATCCAGTTACTGTTAATTTCAAGGCCAAAGTAAACAGTTACTGTTTACACTGAAACTATTCCAGCAGAAAGGAAAGCATAACACAGAAAGAAAAGGAAATACTGGTTTCGTAGCATCATTGAATGGTTTGGGTTGGAAGGGACCTTAAATATCACCCGGTTCCAACCCCCCTGCACGGAGGGAAACCTCCTACTGGACTAGGCTGCTCAAAGCCCCATCCAACCTGGCTTTGAACACCTCCAGGGATGGGGCATCTTCTCTGGGCAACCTGTGTCAGTGCCTCACCACCCTCATCATGAAGAATTTCTTCCTAATGTCTAGTCTAAACCTTCCCCCTTCCAATTTAAAACCATTCCCCCCATTTTATCACTCCATGCCCTGGTAAAAAGCCCCTCCCCAGCTTTCCCGGAGCCCCTTTCAGTACCAGAAGCTGCTCTAAGGTTTCCTCAGAACCTTCTCTTCTCCAGGCTGAACTCCAACTCTATCAACCTGTCCTCATTGTAGAGGTGCTTCATCCCTGTGAGGATGATTACAAAATGGGCAGCTGGGGAAGAAACAAGGGGTAAAAGAGGTTATTGATATTTGTTTGATTTTCAGGTCTTCCCTTCATGTAGCTACAAGGTGACCAGGAGAGGTGCTGCTCAGTGCAGCTCACAGACTGGCAGGACCATGCTCTTGGGTTTGCAACCTATATTTTAAGGAACCCAGACCTAAATGTCTAAAACAAAAGGGCTGATTTTTCCTCATTCTATACAGTTTTTACTTATGAGGCAACTCCCTGCAGGAGTCCTAATTCTGTTGTTCTCTTTGAGGGCTCTCAGTTCAGGGACCAGATTTCAAGTAAATATAGGGCAGTTTCACTTATTTTCTCATCCACAATCTCCCTAGATTTGGCATCATTTGGATGTATGTAGTTGTTTGGATCACTTCTGTATTTGTTTCATGTTATAAGTACAAAACTAGCATAAATACTGTGAAGTAAAATATTTTACTTTATTCAGTATATTTTGCACCCTATCATTTCCTTGTTACTGTCAGCATTCACAGAGGCTGCTTCAGACACCCCCCTTCTGTGTCCATTTGCAGTTCCTCTGCTTGCTTTTTCAGAGATAGCTTTAAGGATCACACAATTTTTTGGTTTGAATACTTGTACCAAGAAGAAAACCTTGACATGCCAGTAAGGATATGCTGGTTTCTGCAGATGACCGCAATTTCTACCTTACTTCTCCCCTCTTTCATAGGAATAAATTCTAACCACTAATATAGTTACCAGACTGATTTGTCTGTTTCTTCTGCTATTTCTAAAAGCAGCACCCAGGAGATAGGAACAAATGAATTTTGAATTCCACATGAGGCCAGTATACCTCTTGGGCTCTTCAAGCCTTTAAAAATTATTTAGCAATGATGAAAGCTGCAAGACTGACATCTCAATACAATGAAACCCTCAACTTATCAATGCTATCAGCAAGGCTCCAGTTATTGCTTAACTCAGTAGCTATGCAGTTTGTTACTGAATTAATTCCTTCCTATAGAATTAGGACTAATAATCTCAGCTTCTGTTGTTTAAAACAGATGTTTCTAGCCACAGAATGACAAAGATCAACTTAAATACATGAACAAAGTATAAATACATGAACAAAGTATAAATAACATCTTCCTGAGTCTGCAGAACAAGCTTAAAAAATGTTAATGGAGAGGTCTGCTTCCTCCCAATCATTTGAAAGGGTTGTCAAGTCTGGAACGGAAAGATAAGTTAAAATGTTGCCCTCCATAATTATTGCTATATGGAGAATTTCAGCAGAATCACCCAGCTTTTGTTCTTAAATTCCAGTCCAAAGCTGTCCATGTGTTGGGAAAAGTAATAAAAAAATAATATCCCAGAGGGATTTATTCTCATTATGAAATACTTTCATATTTAACTAACTGCAAACATCTTCTTTTAACTTTCATTAAGCTACTGTACAACATGCTTATGTTGTACATTGGAGGGTTATAGCCAACTGGGTATAAAACATAGGTGCAACCTGATGAACAGCATTAGTACCCTAAACAACAGTGCACCAAGACCCTGCATATGGGTGCTACTGCAGCATACAGCTTCGCCAACCACCCACAGCCTTGTTTTGGTAGGAATTACCCTCACTACCTTTCTTTCATTGCCAGAGTACTCTAAAAGACAAGCGATGAAAAAGTATCAGTCATGTCCCCCTCCTCAACTGAACCTGGTGTGTCTAAGATGAGCATCAGTCACTAAGTGAGAATAAACCCATCAGTTACTTTACAGGTGTCCTTTTTATGAGGATTACAGCTGATTAACTGGATTGCTATGTCTAGCTCTGCCATCCAGCTGGAGATTCATACAGTACTTTGTGCTCCAAGAGAGTAGCAATACTGCAGGAATGCCTACCCCATGGTTTCCAAGTATCAGATTTTATGACTTTTGTACAACAGACCTGAAAGCAAAATACAGCAACATGAAATAGATGTACTTTAAAGTCTTAAAGCTTGAAAGTGAAATGTATCTATTTAGAAGCCTTCACCAAAAAGCAGATTAGAGGCTTGTTGGGAGACTGGAGAATTGCAGTTGGCTCTGTGGAAGCAGCCATACACGGATAAGTCTTTTGTTTAATCTTTGACAGTCTTTCTTGGTAGCTGCATTCCTCAAAAAGGATGGGACCAACCTCATGGATGAAACTCCTGCAAGCAAACAAAACCAACAAAACCCGTTGGCTTGAAACTCCTTATCCAGATGAAATTAGAAAGATGACAGATTTGGACTTAAGTGTTAAAACAGTTTAACTGTGCTTTCCCACTGCAACAGTTAACAGGCACAGAGGATAGAATACAACAGTAAGAGTGAAATAGGAGCTAAGGCACAGGAAATGGCCTGTAAAATCAGACACAGGAAAGGCCTGGCCCATACATATGCCTCCCCTTAACAGGAGAGATGAGACCATTGAAATCTGTAGTTCCAGTATCTGAGAACTGGAATACTATGTCAACAGCTATAATTATAACAGTTTATGTGGGTTTCCAGGTCATTACAGACACCATCAAGGCCTTTAGCCACAGGAACACAAAATTCCTGCTGAATTCACCTCCTTGGGAAAGGGGAGGCAGATATTAATCATTCTAAGAAACACACCATCTCTTTCGCACATCTGCCTTAGTACATGAGTTGGACCATGCACAATACAGACTGCAAAGGGCATAAGCCCACTGGCCAGCTCCCAGCTAAATCCTTTCCCACAGTTGCCTGAAAAGGAACAAATTTCAGTGGAATCAATGAGTTTGAGTCTACACTGGTGCAATATTCAGTAAATGTCTTCATTAGTGCACAATTTGAGAGACAAATCTGTTGCCATTGACCTTAATACTACTGATTGCTATGCAGTTTGTTGAGTAAGCACTGTAATTGAGCAAGTCGCAAGCGTAGGCCCTGAATAAAGATAACAGTACATCAATATATCATTACTTTAAGCTTGCATTAACAGCCCCAAAATATTTGCCAAACTAGAAATTGCACCACTTGAAGCCCTCTTTCACTTCAGTTCTAAAGCAAAAATTCTCTACAGAAGGATCACACAAGCAAAGACTGCAGAATCACACATAAGCAATGAGGAACTGTCAGAGTTAGCAGATATAATCTCAACCTGGGCATCTCCTGACATTTATGAAAAAGTAATTTTTTTTTCTGAGAGATTTCAGTCCTTCGAAGATTTCTGACGCTGCTCGCTTTCAGCCCACTGTGCAATCCTGGGGCCTTTGCTGGGACCTCTGTCTCTAAGATGTTTTCTCTGCAAAGCCAAAGATTTTGCACCAGCATATAAGCAGATGACTTCCACTGTAACACAATGCCAAGTTAAACAGATCCAAGTAACCTTGCAAGAAAAAAAAAGAAAACCATGTCTGCACATGACTATTCCCTGGTTTAATTTGTATACACAAAGCTAATGATCCAACATGACCTAACTTGGGAGTGCTGCTTTCTGTTCATTGAAAATGGAAGTGGCTAAGGACCTTGAAAACTAGCACTTGCAGAGGTCACCTCACTGATCCATTATCAAAGCTCGCATAATTAAGTGGATGACACAGCCATTAACTTGCATATGGGTTTGTATATGTCAAAGCAAACCAGCTTAATCTAAAGGTGAATTCAATAATGTTATGCTGAATTGCAGTCCCCAAAAGCCTGCAAAAGCCTATGATTAAGGGTCAGCACATCTGCCTTCTGATTTGATGTCAGCTGCTAACCTTTCTTTGACCTTATCCCCTGCAGACTTTCTAACTGGCTATTACTAGGGATATTTTACAATGTCATCTTGCTGACTCTCACTGTGCAGGGAGAAATACCATGTAGCTTCACCTTTGCAAAGCCAATTTCAAAATCTCTTCAGTGCACCTGGAAAGCAAACACTTTAATTTCCTAAACCTGCAGTAAATTGTCACCTCACATTGGGAGGACATGAATGGAAATCATAGGAAAGCTAATTTTTTTCCTTTCAAAATAACCATTCCATCTATTAGCCAGTGGGATCTCTGGAATATGTATGCTTTTCGTAACAGCATTGGTGACAAATTTATTCACCCATAGCGTAACCATGTGAAACAAACAGTAGAAAATTTTACTTTTGCTATATGAGAAATCATTCACACTGCACAAGTTTCCCTACTTTACTGACTTTTATTGTTCTTCTATTTATTCATTTTCCTGTATGTGGCAGGTTAGTGTCCCCTTTCTATTGTTGATAGGCTGCAGATTATTTATGCCTTTGAGTAGGGCAGTCCAAATCCATGTGTAGACATGGCACTTCAGGACATGGCTTAGTTTGCACTGCAATGTTGGGCTTACAAATGGACTAGATGATCCTAAAGGTCTTTTCCAATCTTAATTATTCTGAGGTTCTATGCAAATACTGAGTTGTTGTTTTTAAGAACAACATGCTGTAGGCTGATGTACAGGAAAACCAGAATCATGCTATTTCAAATTACATGCTAGTATTCAGACATTCCTTAATCTATTTAGATATGTCAAAGGCTCAAAAAAGTAGCAATCCAGTACTTGATTTATTACATATATTAAGATAGTAAGAAAAAAGATTTCTTTTAGGATTTTAGTAATAATCAGCAATTCCCACTTATTTAATTTTTCCTGCCACATTTAGGGAAAACGGGCCTTAATTATGGAAGCAAGTGGCTGTTGTAGCTCCATAACATATATAAACATTATGATGCCAGAAGAATGTGGGGCCTCTGGGGGTTAGTACTGAAAATGAAGCAGTATTACAGTTCTAACTTGTTCCTCCATTTACACTGTATCAGCAGTGAATCTAATAATCAACTACATGCTGCAGCACTGAACAAAAGGGAGAACCTACTGGGAAGGAGCTGAAACCACTGTTAATTTAAAGCTATGCCATCCATAGCATGAGCTGCAAGTACTGAGCAGGGACTGGACTTGTTGACTGCATTGTGGCCATATCAAAGTAATAAACTTCAAAAATACAGTAAAACTCAATTATCAATATGACTAAACATAGCTTTAATAAGCATAATAAGCCTGACAGTCACTTTTCTCCATATTACTCACAGCCAAAATGCAAACTTTCATTGTCACTTCATTTTGAGAAGCCCCTGGTTCTCAAAATAGGGCTTACAACACCTGTGCTACCATTCCACACAAGCAAAGGTATCCCCACTCCACAGCCATTTCTGTTAGATTGTAACTGCCACCCAGTGTGTCTGCCTCTCATTAGCAAAGCCTATCCTGTTTATAAGCAAAAGGACTTTATATATATGGCAGAGAGAAGGTGGGGATATTTGCTGGATGTCATGCTGTCACCTATTCTTATGTCCATCTCAGTAATGCAATGCTTCTATTAGCATCAGTAACTGTGTATGCACAAGATGTATGTCTGACTTGCTCCCTGCACAGGCTCCACTTGGCACAGACAGCAGCTTTGTTCTGTTTGTGTGAAAGTTTCATATTTTTTCCCATTGAGTCCCCACAGCCCAGATTGATAGAAGACCCAGCTGTCCTTTATAATTACATTTTAATGACTTACGATGGTTGTTTGCATTTTGGCAACTTGTTTAATAGTGATGACATTTAAATTGTCACAACTAGGCTTCAAAGTTATCAATTTATTAGATGATCAAGAAACTTCACACCTATGGTGGTTCAGTATTTTGGCTGCAAACTCGGTAATCCATCAGCACATTGATTTATATAATGAAGGTTATTTCATAGGGATATGCTTTAGTTAATTCAGCCCTGAAAGGGATTAACTTGAACAAATTAAAAAGGTTCTGTTTACTTATTTATTATTGCTTTAGATTGACAGATACTCTAAAAACACAGATTGTGTTTAGTCTTCTGTTGCCTTCTTCATTTCAGTATATTAACTTTTTGTGCACACATCCATTTATTTCTTCTCCTTCTGCAAATGAACCTGGAATTTGCAGAATCACATACAATTCCTTCAGAGAAACGCTTGTCTTGGATACACCAACAGAAGTACTCAAATCCTGCATAGATTATAGACACAATAGACTTTTTGCCAAGTGTCGCACTACCACCCCACTGTTGTACCAAAACAGATTCTTATATAAATGTAAAAGTCACTAAAGGCAAAAAAACTTCACCCTGATTTCCTATTCTATTTCCTATTTCAGGTTAAATCGCAATACTGTCACAGCTATCCTGCATGTTCGGTACAGTACTACTTGTTTACCTGCCCTGCTTCCCACTTCTAACCCAATGGTTTCAAGTTTCATTAAAGTCTCCTGCCCATCTCCATCTGACTCACTGTTTGGAAAAGAAACAGCACACTATATGGGCAGGCAATGCTGTGTAAGGTTGCTCACAAATCCACCGATACACAGCCCTCCAAGCTGCCAAAAAGGCACGGATAAAACCTCTCAGCACTGGACAGGCCTGTTAGACACATTTTGGCCATGTCTCCAAAACAATTCTTGCCTAGCTCAAGAATTTCATAGAAACACAACTGGTGTCAGAAGGGACCTTAAAGATCATTCAGTTCCACCCCCTGCAATGGGCAGGGACACCTCCCACTGGATCAGGCTGCTCCAAGCCCCATCTAACCTGGCCTTTAACACCTCCAGGGATGGAGCAGTCACAACTTCCCTGAGCAACCTGGGCCAGGGCCTCACCACCCTCACAGGAAAACATTTCTTCCTACTAGCCAATCTATTTCTCCCTTTTCTTCAGCTTAAAACTGTTACCCCTCATCCTACACCTACACTCCCTGATAAAAAGCCCCTCCCTGGCTTTCCTGGAGTGCCTTTCAGTATCAGAGGCTGCTCTAAGGTCTCCCTGCAGCCTTCTCTTCTCCAGGCTGAACAACCCTAACTCTCAGCCTGTTGTCACAGGGGAGGTGCCTCAGCCCTTGGATCATCTTTGTGGCCTTCTCTGGACATGCACAGCCATAGCAAGTCCCATCCCAGGGCACAGTGGCTCCCCTCCCCAGAAAGCCTGACCATGAGCAGCAGCTGCAAGAGGTGGTAGACCTGAAGGCACTGAAAAACCTACAGTTCTGGCAAATGAAACAAACTGGTCACTTGGTTAAGAAGGGACCAGTGGAGGCCAGCATGGGGATAAAGCTGCCACATATTAATTTTTCAGGAAATCAGTGAAAGAATGTTCTTACATATGGCTGGTGAATGGTATCAACATATATATACCAGTCATCACTGAAGAAAGCAGCTCTGGTAGCTGCAGGAGGGGGATTACTGCTCACTGCCAAGTCCCCGATGTCACAAATGCCACTGCTAAAAGGCACCATGCACATGTGAACCATTATTTTGTGAGCTCCCACACCTACCTCAGGGACTGGGCCCAGTACAGAGGCTGCTACACTTTTCTCCTGAGAGAGAACTGGCTTTAATACACAAACAGAAGGAAAAAAACTCTAATGAACATACTTCTCTTCACATTTTTGACTGGCTTTTCCTACTTATCAGTGGTATTACCTTCAAGCAAGCAATCATTAAGTAAATACATTTCAAAGAAAAGTCATTTCAAGTACATATTTCTTCCACTTAAATCCCTGGAGTGCCCACTCTGTAGCCCTTGGGCAAAATCCAGTATGAATTTATCTCGAGGAGAGGCCAACCCTCATTAATCAAGCAAAGTCTTGGCTGAAATCTTCACAAGCGGCTGCGCAGAACACCGTCACCTTGTTGTAACTGATCTAGGTACTGTACAATGCCAGAAGCCAAAAAGCTGCCAGAGACCATTATTTTACAGATGGAAAGCCAATGAAGAGAACAAGGAAAGTAATTAAAAAATGTATTTCTCAAGCTCATTGGACACAGATCAAAATTAAAACACAGAATGAATAACCAAAAGAAATGTGACAGGTAGCAGAAATATGTATGATTCAGCTGCTGAAAGAAAAAGCTGTAAATAGGCTCTCACAAGTTTTTAGGAGGGCAGGAAGAGGTCCCCAGGGCAATCCTCATGGGAATTCTTTGACTCTGGGAAGTGGGAGGGTTCATCTCACTAACGGCTGAAAATCTTGCCCTTCTACCTAGAAAAGCTGGAAGATCTCCAGAAACCCAAGCAAGTTCTACAAACTCCACATAATCCCTCATGCAGATTGCCAAACACTGTTCTTTATGCCCTTGTTGGTGCCCATTCCATGTCAATGACACGCTCTTTGCCCTGACCTCTTTGTTCCAAAAGTAGCCTTTGAAGTCCAAGATTCTGACTGATTAAATGGCCTGTGGGACCGGAGAGCCTGGGGCCGTATTACCTGTTCTCCATGCTGCCTCCTCTCAGCACATGCAGAAGATGATGTGAATCTTGACAGCTCCAGCCCCACCCAGTCCCTGGAGACAGCCCCAATCTGATCCCAAGCCCCTGGCCTCATCATTTTGTTAAGGAAGATCAGAAAGCTCTGTCAGCAGTGGACTGACAGGCAATCATCTCCAGCAGAGCAGAAAATAAACTAGAGTAGCTGGACAGTAACTTCTTTGCACCACAGCAGGCCAGTTTGCAGCCTTAGCTGCACATCATGAGAGGCAGACACAGAAGGACAACACAGCGGTATCTCCCCCCTACTATTAAGTTCTGAAGGAGGGCTTCCATCTCTGTCTGCTGGTGCCACCAAAAAGAGGTACTATGTCAGTCTACACACATCTGGTCTTTGTCCTATGGAGAACATCATCTCTACAGCAGCACTACCACAAAAACAGGAGTGAAACTTGCTGCTTGAACCCAAGCTGAAGACTAATGCTTGTTTCCTGTACAAGCATGAGAAAAAGGAGCTTCTGCAGCAGACACACCAGTCATCACCGCTCAACTGCTAAGTGTAACTTCCAGTGTGCCCTAAAATCAACCAAGAAAAACAGCCCTCATTTTTATTAACTTTAAAGTCCAACTCCTCTATTTCAGATCTGAATAAAGGTTTGTGGACCTGAAAGTTTGTCTCCATTTCTCATCTATACTAGCTGATCAAATAGCCTATATTACACGTGCCAAAAAATTCTGATTTGCCAAGTTTAAGTGAAGCTTCTCCTGAACTGAACTTGAGTAACACCCAGCTACAAAACACAAGCTCCCAGGTTTGGTGACATTCAGCAGTTTTACTTACAATTTACACATAATTTTCTATGCTAAAATACTTCAGTGCTTTATAAAGCCAGTTTTGATTGTCATTCCCTTTACTTTTCTCCTTTCTACAGCAGCTTTGTAATTTCTACTGAACATTTTATAAACAGAACCAATAATGAAGAAAACTAAAATAATGCTTTGATAGGGATTACCAATTTTGAACCACCGCTTCCAGATTCACAGCCTTTAGTGTCACACTTCCCCTGTCCTTCTCTGGAACAACATATACTAAGGGAACCCAGCCCCAAGATACCTGAACAAGAGGCAGGGGAGGTCCAGGGGTGGCAGCTAGATTCAACTAAGAGCCCAAATCACAAAGCAGCCCACAATGATGACATGGGTTGGGAACAAAACTAAGAAGTCAGGACCAGAGGCAGAGCCAGGACAACTAGCCAAAGCCACCAGCTAGGAGCCAGTGCTATGTTGCTGTGGAGCTCAGCAACACTAACCCGTTCAGGGGAGACGACACGGAGACATCCCAGCCTCCGGGCCACAGAGCACAAACACCAATATGGAGGACACTACAAATGGCGTTTATTCAAAAGATAACACAGCCTTATATAGTCTCCTAAGTCTAGCCACGCCTCTTGCTACTTTCATACAAGCCAATCCACTAATACCAAAGTGCTTCCTACTTCCTTATTGCTAAGCCCGCAGACAGAGGTGTGTTTGCTCCAGTTCACGTTTCCTATCCTTTCCGTAACATCGCGTGATCTTCCGATCGCCAATCCCTACAGTGCTATAACCCCCCTAGGGAAAAGAAGCAAACCCCATGGCTGAGTTTATATGGGGCTCCTGGGTCCACAGGCTGGTGGTGTGGGTCAGGGAATCCAGTTGAGGCTGGTCAGGGCAATTAAAGCCTGTTGGTGCACTCTGAGCCATGACAGATGCTTTTGGTAGGCCTAGTTTTGTTAAATAAAGCTTACTATGTCAAAGACAGCCCATTATGACAAAAACAACAAAAGAAAGCCCCAAATGATCAACTCATGTTACAATATTATGACTGTTATGACGTTACAATGCCTCCTCACTACTTCTGGGATTCAAATTTCCAAGGGAAATCCAGCTTCCTTCATTGTATGAGGACAGAAATAAAAAGACTGAATTATGAAGTAAAATTTTAGGACTAACATTCCACTGGTGTCAGTCCCTCTTCCAAATGCTTCCCCACCCCTGCCTTGGCCTCTCAGTCTTTCTGCAGGGGACAGAATTCAGGCTGGAGAGCATACATGGTGTAGAACCAAGGTTACCCTAAAAAGATAAGAGCCTGCAGAACTGGAATTCTACTGCTATATCCATGAGAAAATACAGAGCAAGAAAAGGCTTCAAAAAATGGGCTTAATGTAATTTCAGCACAAATTCTTCTATTATCTTTGACAAATCCTTCTTGACAAGGAGTGCCAGATAAAGTCCTCCAGAATCGCCTCTGGATTAGCCCAACTTCAAGATCTGGGAACCTGGGAGTACTAAAAATTGGCATTTCATCTTCCTGGGGGAGCACATTGCGTCCATTGTCCTAGCATCCAAAGGAGCACACAAAGATGTCATTATGTTACTGATACATCCTTGCTATAATGCAATTAAAATTTCATTTAAAATTGGATCAAAACCGGCATTTCAGTAAAGGAAAACATTAGGAGAATGTTTCATAGAAATGTGAAATAATCACAAAATTTTCACACCTACACTATTAACAAAAAAATCCCTGCCAGCAGCAGAATATACATTAACTTCATGATTTATATAAACTGTGAATTATGAGATGTAAATTATGTTGCTACTGAAAAAAGAAGTGTATTCAACAGAATATTTTCTGACTATAGTATTATTATAGTTAACAACTTACAGACAGTTTTAGTAATGATTATTTAACATTCCTGTGGTCAAGTAAAATGAAGATGATGAATGTTTGCATATATAATTTTAAATTAATTTTAGATGACAGAGGTTACTGTCTTGTTACTCCATAAGCGATAACATTTTGCTTTATAATTTGTTTTCACCAGTGATCTCAAATTATATTCTCTTTGACTTTGATACCTTTCTTAGAAAGTCTGTTAGCTGCACAGAGGGATTGCCTGGTACCATCTTCTCGGCATATTTCACACATTCATTTCCTCAACATCACCTTTTGCTCTACTTTTTTTTCTTCTGGCTACACAGAGCAGTTTAGGCTTTTGCGGATGAAAAGGCTTCAGTTCAACTGAAGTCTCTTAACGCAATGTGGAAGTAACTGGATAAGTAGGAGGTGACTAGATGACCAAAGGCCCCTTTGGCTGTAAGTGTTATGAAACTTTTTTGATGCTACCCCTTTTCTTCTGGCCCACATTCAGACCAATACAGACTTTTATTTTTCACCAGATGTTTTTTCTATTCCTTCTGGCAGGAGAAAGGAACAGACCCAAGAACCTCCAGGTTATATTCCTTTTTATCTTATAAGCTGGAAAGAAAGTATCTACATTTTTCACTCCATTTGTTCATACTGTGTTACAAATTCATAGCGTTGGTGATGATGGCAGCTGTACCAGAGAAGGTACACAACTAGATAAGGAGAAGTTAGTATGGGCGGGCTACCTAGCAAAGACAAAGTTAATGTCAGATCAAAGACTCCGGAAGAGCAACCCCTAAATTAATCCAAAACATTTGTTACCAGATCATATTTCCATATATATCTCTCATAGGGGTTTGCCCCCCTCCCCCCCAGTTTACAAAGCATTTTGTTGTTTCCAGAACCAGAATGGTAGCAGTGGTACAATAGCTGTATATAAACTCGTTACATATTTAAATCAAGCCTTTAATCACCTGTGTTGTGTTAATTTTCTGACAGACTCATGTTATTCCATGTATCAAATTCTGGATTACTGCTTCTCTCTTCTTCTATTCATAAACACTGTCACATACTGACAGTCCGGGAAACTTACAGCTCCTTTACTCTAACCATGCTTTGACATTATTCTTACATTTATAGGCCAGTCCTAACTAGTTCCTCCACAATTAACATAAACAGTCTTTCAAATATGCTGCTATCAGATTTCCAGTATTAATTAGAAAAAAGTTCTTCAGATATGGATTTAATTTGGATCAATGCATTCCATACCTTCCCAATTATTTCATGTTGAGGAGCCTTAGTATAAGTCACAGCAAACGGAGTATTCTGAGACCTGCTCTGCTGCTCCTAAAACCTGTTTAAACCTCATGCTATTAAGCAAAGGAAAGATCTCAATGTCACTTTTTCATTATGGGTCAACATATGACTAAGCTGTATGTTTACACTGATAATAGCTTATTACAAATATTTACATGGATTATATAGTTAGCAGTAAGGCGTAAGCAGTGCTAGCCGTATGCGTCACTCCTGTGCTAAGTGTACATGGGATTTAAAAATGATGGTTTGCTTTATTTCTTCCTTATTTTCTTTCCAAGTATTGAATTCTCTTTCTAATCAGGCCAGCCATGACTAGGAAACAGAACCTATACTGTTAAGAGTTGCTTAAATGGAAAGGGATATTGTCTTACACGAACTCAACCAGCCTTTTATGTGACAGCCCTTCAGACAAATGAAATTGCTGTTCTAACTGAAAAATATATTCCATATTGAGGAAAGCTGAGTAATTGGACATATGGGACATGTATAAGCAAAGCTAAAGAAATACATTTCATCAGCTTCTGATTTTTACCATAAAAAAGACTTAGTTTGTAAACAGTAGTTCTCTCTGTATTCATTTTTTTTAATAGGAAAAATGAACATTCAGACAAAAAAGTAAAAGAAATCCATGAAGGAAATGGTAGTGTGAGGTTAAGGAGAACATTAAGTGCTTGGGGTTACAGGGTTTTGTGTGTTTTCTTTTTTCTAACCAGCTATTTATGTAAGTATAAAATAATCCATATAACATAATCCAGAATGTCCAGGAAGGGGGGCGGAAGGGAGGAAGTAGCAAACTGTGTAGAAGAGTTAAAAAACAAATTTTAAGAACTTAACATGTATCAAATCCCACACTTGGGTAAAAAGTACAAGAACCATGGGGGGGTTTAACCTATCTACATATGTGGCTCGTTAATTTTAGCAACTGAACACATCATTCATTTAGTAAGCCTCCCATTGTTCCTGTGACTTCTGTTATCCCTGCCATACCAATAAGGACCTGAGAAGACAGAATAGTAATAAGCGACTGTTCAGGTTGACCCAGGAAGTGAAAGAGGAATTCAGATCTTCTAGGTCCTAGAAGAAGATGACAACCTCAGGACTACTGCATCCAGTAATAAGATCTGGACCTGTACTACGGCAATAAATACTGAATTGTTAAGAATTATGGACTGGAATTGTGATTGTATGAAAGTGGAGTATGCTATTACAGAAAATGGTGACAATTATAGAAAACCTGGTGTGTATTAGAAAATCTCTAAGTCTAGCCATTCATAATTTTCCCACACCCTGTGATTTCTATGAATCATTATGATTAGAATTAATTGAGGTAACATATCCAAATATGCCAGAAATAAGGACCTTAAGATAATGTATCTAAATGGTGGCACAAACTGAATCTGCCCTCCTCTTTTGGCTTCTGTTCCTTCTTGGAAGACAAGACTCTGCTGAAGTTGCTTGTTTTGGCAAAGTCTACTCCTTTAATTTGATCTCCACCCTATTTCTAGGAATTCTGCCTTTCATGCCTGCCAGTCTGCTGAGCTGTGTGCTGATTTTGGAAGGGCAGAATACAATTTTCTTATAAATTCTATGACATACGTGTATAAATTGCCAAAATGTTCTATGAAGCCTAAGTGCCACATAACTGATGGCAAGACAGGGCCATTTACATGTACCTCTGGCTATGGATTTTATATGATTCATTTCTAGTTACACATCTGCACCACCAGCTTGCTGACATTTCTATGATAACCTATTATTTTAGGCATTTATAATTTGCTCAAAGTACTCATAGAATCATAGAATGGTTTGGGTTGGAAGGGACCTTAAAGATTATCCAGTTCCACCTCCCCTGCCATGGACAGGGACACCTCCCACTGGATCAGGTTGCTCCAAGCCCCATCTAACCTGACTCTGAACACTTCCAGTGATGGGGCAGCCACTTCCCTGGGCAACCTGTGCCAGTGCCTCACCACCTTCACAGAAATAAATTTCTTCCTAAGATCTCATCTGAATTTCCCTTTTTTCTGCTTAAAACTGTTATCCCTCATCCTGTCCCTGCACTCCCTCATCAAGAGCCCCTCCCTGGCTTTCCTGGAGTGCCTTTCAGTACTGGAGGCTGCTCTAAGGTCTCCCAAGAGCCTTCTCTTCTCCAGGCTGAACAAGTCCAGCTGTCAGCCTGTTGTCACAGGGGAGGTGCTCCAGCTCTTGGAGCATCTCTGTGGCTTCCTCTGGACTTGCTGTAGCAGGTCCATGTCCTTCCTGTGCTGAGTATTCCAGATCTGGGCACAAGGCTCCAATTGGAGTCTCACCAGAGCAGACAGTGAGGCAGAATCCCCTCCCTCGCCCTGCTGGTCCCACTTCTGACACAGACCAGTGTACGGTTGGCTTTCTGCACTGCACTTATTCCTGAATATTAGTAGCAAAGCACCAGCCTAGATATCTGTATGAAATTCGGGGAATAACACTTAAAACTAGTGACCAGTGCTGCATACAAGTAAAACTTGTAGTCATCTGTCTGCCTGTAATGCATGAAAAACATGAAAGTGGTGGAGCTATTAAACTTCCAAACTATTAAACTTACAGAACTTGCTACTGGTTTGCATGTGCATCCAGACATTCCCAAAAGGAACCACATTACACATTTTAATGTTGAGCGTTACCAGGAACCAGTATTTTCACAGACTTTTCCAGAATAAACACAATGTCAAAGCCTTCCAGTGAGGAAGCTGGGCTGTTTTCATCACCTGGAGCCGGCATTTCACCAGAAAGCATTCGTCAACGTGTTTCCCTTAGGATGCTCTGTGCTTTCCACCGCCATTGCCGCCATTGACGCCCCCACTACCCGTCCTGACCTTAGCTCCCACCCCGTGCTCCAAGTAGCGCAGATGATATGAAAGCCACGCCCCCATAGCAAATGGCCGTGCCCGCCACGCCCTTGGCCACGCCCCCACATTGAGGAGCATCCGCGCTCGGGGGCGGGGCTTGGAGCCACCGCCCTCGCCGCTGATTGGTCTGATGCGAGTCACGTGGTGCGGCGCGAGGTTCCGGCTGCCGCCGCTGCCGCCGCTGCCTCCGCGCGCGGGACACCGTGAGTGCCGGGCGGGAGGGGTCGGTGCTTCGCACGCGGAGCCCCTCCCCCTTGACCCTCTAGCCACGCCCCTCAGCCCCGCCCTCAGCCCCCTCCCCGCCGCAGCGCGAGCACCGCAGAACCCTCTTTTTTTCCGTTCTTCTGGGGCTTTGCGGTCGCGATGGCAGGAGGAGACGCATCCCGAGAGGGAGCGGCCGGGCGAGCCCCGCGCGCCTCCCTTATCAGCGAGTTCTGCCCGTGCTGCGCGGCTTCGTGACACGGGGGCTGCTCCTGCTCCTCGCCTGCGCTGGGCCCTGCTGCACGGACACTGGGGGCTGCTTCACTCACTGGGTTATTCTTCACTCACTGGGCGCTGCTGCATGCATGCTGGGCGCTGGTTGACGTAAACTGGGTGTTGTTTCATGCACTGGCCACTGTTGCACGTATACTGGGTTCTTCTTCATGTCCTGGGCTTTGCTTCGCATATAGTGAGTTCTGCTTCATGTCCTGGGCGCCGCTTCACTCATAGTGAGCTCTGCTTTGCATAGACAGGGTGCTGCCACTCGTACGCTGGGTTCTGGTTCAGTGTTTGGCAGTGCTTCATGTATACTGGATGCTGCTTCGCGCACTGGGCACTGCGTCACACACACACAGCAGGTGCTGCTCCATGTACTCCACGCACTGGGTGCTGCTTTACATATACTGGGCACTGCTGCATGTATACAGGGCTCTGCTTCACAGAATCACACAATCACTAGGTAGGAAAAGGCCTCCAGGATCATCGAGTTCAACAATTCCTATCAACCACTAAACTATGTCCCTGAGAACCTCATCCACCTGTCTTTTAAACATCTCCAGGGATGGGGATTCCACTACCTCCCNCTTTTAGGTAGTTGTAGAGATCAACCAGGTCTCTCAGCCTCCTCAAGGCTAAACAACACCAGTTCCCTCAGCCTTTCCTCATAATGCCTGTTCTCCAGCCCCTTCACCAGCTTTGTTGCTCTTCTCTGGACACGCCCAGAGCTTCAACATCCTTCTTGTGCTGAGGGGCCCAGAACTGAACACAGTATCGGAGGTGCCATCTCAAGAAGACTGAGTACAGGGGTAGAATAACCTCCTTGGAGCTGCTGGCCACATAAAATGAGCTCTGCTTCGTGTTCTGGGCACCACTTCACATACTGGGCTCTGCTTTGCGTATACAGGGTACTGCTGGGCATATGCTGGGCACTGCTTCAGTCCCTGGCACTGCCTCATGTATACCAGGTGCCACTTTATGTACTGGGTGCTGCTTCATGTACCTCACACACTGGGTTATTCTTCACACTGCGTGCTACTTCTTATGCTTTGGGCACTACTTCATATAAGCTGGGCATTGCTTTATGCATTGGGCGCTACTTCACAAGTCAGGTGGCTTCAACGTTCTTTTTTATTTATTCTGTTTCCCAGCAGTATTTTTACAGATTGTATAAATAATCAACTGGTTTTGGTTTTTTCACATTCTGAACAGAACTATCCCCCTTTCTTGTTAAAACGGTAAAGAGAACCCCTCTCAAACCTGCAGATACTTGTGCCTCAAGCAAAGGAGAAGCAGTGACAAGTGTATCTCAGCTGTGTTTGTAAACTCTCTTACATTTGTGTAAATACTGAGTTTAAGTAATTTGGGTGTTTATAAAATGTATTTAATGATACCCAAGTTGGTTTTATTTCCTGAGATGGTGCAGTGATGTTTTCCTTGGAGCTGCATTTTGTTAGTTCAAAGAGGTTTGAGGTCTTGACAAGAGTTAATGTAACACCAGTACTAGAAAGTATATATTTCTAAATTGTTTGTATATTTAACCAAAACTGCTTAAATTTGATTTTATTAGAAAATGAGGTTCCTGTCCTTCCTTTCTCCTACAAAGTTCAGACAAACTTTCCCCTCAAAGCAACACATACTAATGAATGCTAAACTTCTAAGAGGTCTTGTGCTTCGTGCTTGTGGAGTCAGAGAAGCATTGGTTGCTTCATTTTAATTATATTCCAAAGTTCTTGAGGTGGATGAAGGAGGATGCTTTCCTAGTACAAGCACCCAGTGTTAGAATGCAAACAAGTTAAAATTCCCCAAGACCCCTGACCCTAACTAAAGTAATTAAATTTGTGAAGTTAAAAAATTTAACTATGGCCTAATCTCAAGTTCACCATTGTTCTTTTGTGGGTTTATTATTCCAAGCGGTGAAATTTCCTCATTTTTGCCAGTAGAATGATAAAACTATAAACACTTATCATTATTTTACTTCTCTAACTTGAATTATGTATAGACGCATCATAGCATTTTGAGAGGTAGCTACTAATTGCCCTCCATTATGCAATGGGGATATTAAGAATGTTTATCAGACTTCTGCATATCCTTTCCACAAAACTGGGAAGGGATTATCTTCCCTCACAATGTTGTGATAAAGTAGTTTTGACCAACCGACCACAGAGGTTTCAGCAAGAGCTGGTGCTTCGAAGATAGAAATTGTCTATTGACAAGTTCTTTGTCTAGCTTGGTCAAAAATGTTTTTTCTTTTTTTTTCTGATTATATGTGGCATGTGAATTTAGAGGTAGAGAAAATTATGCTGGTTTTAGGTTTTTCTGAGGGGGAAAAAAAAAAGCAGTGGTAACATATTGCCATTGTGCCTCCTGTATAGATCATGAACCAATTTTTTTTAATGCAGGAATACTTTGTACTTTCTAAGGAAAGTTGCTAAAATGTAAGTGTAAATTATAAAAATCTATAAAGTTTCCTGCTTTTTCTGTCTGTTCGACGCTAAAATGACTTACTGCTTTGGCAATTGCAGCAGAATTTTTATTATGGAAAACTTACATAATGAAAAACCACTCCTTTTGACAGTGTATTTATAATCAGCTTCTTGACTAGAATAAGCTATAAACGTGAAAAAGCTTTTTATTAGGTTGTTCCATTTCAGGAGCTGATTTACATTGCACTATGAAAAGACTGATGCAATCTTTGTCTCCAGAGTGGAAATAAGGAGTATTGGTAATGCATGTGTTACAAGTAAATCCTCTTCACCAGAGATGAGGCCTCGGTTTTGAGGCACGTGAACAAACCACTTCCACAGTGGCTGCTCCATTACAAAGGTAATGGAGAAACTGAAAGATCAGGAAGGAATTAGTTTAGTGGTGGATTAGTCATGTAATTAATATGTCTTCAATAATTTCCTGGATCACAATGTACTGAACTTTTCAGTAATTGTTCTGATTTTTTACAAACTGAGGTTTTGAAGGCTTTGCTACATCACGTTTCTCATATTGCTACTACAGGATTTTTTGGGGTCTTTTTAGAATTTGTATAATTTATTTTTCTTCTTGCAATTTGAGATTGCTGGTTTCTTCAGATTCCGTCTGCTTAAGTAACCACTATGTAATGCCTAATGTGTAAATTGCCTGCAATGCATCTGTCATACCAGCTTGAGGGTCGGGCTGGTCTTCCAACCCATGCTTAGCCAACTTTGTGGGTGCTGACGGAGATTCTGACAGAGCAAATGCACAGCTGATTCTAGGTGTAAATGGTGGTGGAGTAGAGCCTTAGAACACAAGGATGGTTTGGACAATCAGATTGACATGCTAGGATTAAAAATTTCTTATTTGTGTTTCCCCAAGAGTGGCCTAAGGAAGCTTGTTAATTCTACAAGATGAGTCCTTGTGTGGCTAAGGAAATGTTGCTTGCTATGACTTAAGTGTCGTTGTAGCCAGCTGAATAATTTGAAGACTTTGAATTAGAAGTGGATGCCATGTACACTTCAAAATACAATTATCAGTTTTAAGTTGAAGTTGTTGGCTTAAGTGCTTTTTTTTTAAGGGCTTCTTTTTAGCAGTACTTAAGAGGATTAAAGAACAGTAAAATATTTTCAGTTCTCGCGCTAAACCAGACATAAGAGGCAGAGGAACTTCATTTTTCTCACAGAAAACTTTAAAAGACATTAAAATGTGGCATACTAAAAAAAAGATTTTTTGACGTAGCTTTCTATGCTGTCATTTCATGTTGCTGTTTAGCTTTGTATTGTTTGCTTTCAGCAAGGTAGTTAATAACTTAAATTATTTTGAGACATTTGTAGTACAGATATATGACCTCTCATACCAAGTTCTGAAATGTTGTGGGTTTTCAGTTTAAAATTCAGTATTCCTTTGTGAATGAAAGCACATTATGCCCTTTAAGGACATATTTGATTAATCCAGAAGTCATTCTTTATGAAGTAATTACTGTTATAATTATGTCAGAACCTGGCATTTGTTATAAACGGTGTAATTTACTACACATTTGAAAGCTTGTCATAACTGAGAGCTTGTGCTTGACCTTCTCTTTGCGTATATATTAAATATAAACAGGAGGGAAGAACAGGGTGTGCAGTATAGAGAAAGTCAAAATGAAGATCACACTGCATTCACCCTCAATGGGAATGAGATGCTATACGTCTCCATCTGTTCATAAAATCTAGGCTTACCTCACAGATTCTTTATTTTAAGCAGAATGGCAGTGGGCTGCATTTTGCTTCACATTACATAAATCAAAATTTCAGAGCATTTCTGTCCATTTCTGGGGGGAGCGAAGGTACAGGGAGATACGTTTCCTCTTACTTCAAATTACAGCCATAGGAAAAGACAGTAAAATGTTTTACTTTAAGTGGTATTTGCTAAAATATTTGCTTTATTACATGCTCTTTCAGAATTATGAAGTCATAATATTTTATAGGTGCCAAGTGAGCGAGGGGGGTCGTCACAGTAAAATAAAAGTTGAAACATTTTGCACTTGGTTAGTACAAAACAAACAAGGAGATTCCGAGAATGTTTAGTTCAGACATTTATCTTGAGTAGGTGACAAAAATGCAGACACGTGGCATCCTAGATGCAAGACAAATGTCCATTTCAAGTCTGTTCTGGGAATTTGTACATTTGGAAGAGGGTGGCATGTTTTCAAAAAAGAAAAAGGAATAAATGCCTCATTGTTTCAAGCCTCATTAGACTTCTGTTAAACAGAGTAGAGGCTGAGGAAGAATGTTCAAACGATTGAAAGCCCTATATATTTTTAGTGAGTTGCATTCCAGAAGTCTCCCAAGTAACTACTGTTTTCTTTCTTGTATCTTTTTCCTGTATAATCAAAAACATAATGTGTCTTGGCTGGCATTTTTGATTGCTCCCAACAATGGGAATGATTTATAATACATAGCACTTCTGTAATCATGGTGTAAACCATTCCCAGTCAAGTTACACAGCTACTATATTGATATGTACTGTATGAGGGTTTCTTTTCCTAGGTGCATGTATGTTAAATGTACTTAACGTTGGGAATTAAAGAGTATGTGAAGCAAGGGTAAGACTTTAGAAAGTAAGGTTGTAGTGTTTGGCAATTTAACATGTTATGGCAAGATTTTGGGGTTTCCACATAACTTGGGCTTAAATAATGTTGACTTTTAACTTCCAACAGTTTTTATATCAACTGTTTTGTGGTGGGAAAAAATTTCGCCATGTCAGTGGTACGAGAGAAGTCAGAGGTTTGGGCAGATGTGTATGAGAACACTTTGGGGATGTTGGTATACCACATAGTGTGGAAAAAGAGAATGATATTGATTAAACTTCTGATTATCTGCGTACCTTTTTTTTTTTTCCCTCTTACATTTAAAGGTCAAAGGCTGACAGTGTTAATTATCATCTGCAATAATCAGTCTTAGCTCATTTGAGCTTTGGAGGGGCCACAGCTGTAGTCTCTGTAATTAAATTGTGAGGATTAGAATGTGTTTTGTAAAGGCAACATGGTAGTTAGAGTTACTTGTTGAAGAAGCCTGCTATAAAGCATGTTTTTGCTGTTTCCACTGTTTGGGACAAGACGTAGGCATTATGTAGTATCTCTGAAGTTAGACCACGAAAAAAATGCAGTGAATTTCCTTTCAATGTAACAAATATGTTTGCTTTTATTCCCTTATACTACAGTTGCCTTGGGATGCTAGCAGGGTGGGGTTTTTTCCTCTCTGAAAGTGCTATAATAAGCCTAAACAAAATTTAAAGAAAAATCTGAGTCACTTAATGATTGATCGTTAATCATTTAGTATGATTAATTAAATAATGTCACTTCTTATGTATGTGAACTAGCATATATTTCTCTCACTTATATCTGTGTAGAGGAGGTAGGCTGGCCTCTAGATGATAATCTTTGTTGCTCAACCCTGTGCAGGTTTCATAGTTCCTTTTGCAGTTATAGAATAGCATTGTTCAGAGGCCATTTCCTTGTTTTCCATTTGTTCGCTTACTTTGTACAGCAAAATCCTGTCAGATTATTAATGATATTCTGAATACCTAAAGAAAATTGTTTAGTTAAGTGCTCGCAGGCGTACCAGTGGTCTGCAGAAATGTGAAATTTGTTAAGTCCTAGTAGGCATAGTCTGGAATGTTAAACTTTGCATCTTGAACTGTTATCCTTTTCTCCTTACAAAGACATGATTTTTTCCTGTTGTCTTCCAAAAGAGGTTGTTGCTTATTTATCTAATAAAATGTTTACATTGGTTTCAGCTGGGATAGAGTTAATTTACTTCCCAGTAGCTGCTGTGGTTTAGAGTCAGTATGAGAAGAGTGTTGATAATGCACTGATGGTCTTTTCAGTTTCTTTTACTCTGCTACTAATCAGATGCAGAGGAAGCTGGGAGGAGCACAGCCAGGTAGCTGATCCAAGCTGGCTAAAGAGGTGTTTTGATGCCATATAATGTCATGTTTGGTATATAGATGGGAAGTTGGCTGGGATCTAGGGTTCCCTGCTCAGGGACTGCTGCTCAGGAATGAGTTGGTTCTACCTCTGCAGGTGGTAAGCAGTTGTATCACGTGTCGCTTGTTCCATGTTTATTGTTATTAATACTGCTACTATTATTTTTTCTTCTTTTTGCTATCCTTTTAAACTGTCTTTATTTCAGCCCCTGAGTTTTCTTTTTTTTCATGATTCTTCTCTCTAGCTTACTGAGGCTGTGTGGTCCTAGTTGCTGGTTGTGGTTGCAGGCTCCTTTTTCTCAGTGTGCTTGTCCGATTTATTTGTATAAACCTATTTTATGATATTTGTGTGTTATACCAGTTTAAAACTTCTTTTCCTCACTTGAATTTTTTGTCTTATTTAAAAGAAGAATTTGCCTAAAAGTAACAGTAGCGAGCTTGAAAACACCTTTGTATAATAGTGAAGTTATCTCTCTTCTTTCAGAATTCCAGAACTTGTATGATTTCAAATTGGAACAAAAGAGTAGATATCGGAATAATCTTCACATTTCTTTGAATAAGAAGTAACAATGCAACGAAGGCAGGGAAGAATCAATGCCGGATTGCTTCTGCTGCTTTATCAAATTTCTCAAGTTGGACTCCAGAACATTCCATCTGTTACCCTTGGGGTACTTGCACTGAATATTTTTCTCTTTCTGAATCCTGTGAGGCCACTGCCTGAAGTCTGTATCAGCGTACATGAAGGCTTCTACAGAAAGAACTGGCAGCGTTTACTGCTTTCTCCTGTCCACCATGCAGATGACTGGCATTTATATTACAACATGATTTCTATGCTTTGGAAGGGAATGATGCTGGAAAGAAAGCTGAGGAGCATATGGTTTGCATACATAATTGCAGTTTTTTCAGTGCTTATTGGATTTGTTTATATGGTGTTGGAATTCATGTTTATGAAGATTCTGGATGATCCTTCATATGAAATGAATTGTGCTGTAGGGTTTTCAGGTAAGGCACGTGGTTGGTTCAATTTACATATGTAAAACTAATATTTTTAGGCACTATATGGCAGTATTGGTTGAATGCAGAATATGGATGCATATATGTGGGTGTTACGTCAGTAAAGTTATCTTGTTTTCTAATTTAAAGCATGTCCTCTGGGTGTGAACATTATGTGGTTGAATTAATGTTTTTGTGACCAGCACTGTCTTTATCTGAGAACATGAAGAATATGATTATCTGAGTAGAACCACGTTTTGTGTTTGATGTTACTGATTATTTGAAATCTGAAGCTTTTCATTTTCTAATGTTGATAATCTCACTAAGTGGGTTGTAGAAAAGCCTGTTGCTTTACTGTGATTATTATTTCTGAACATCTTTCGTGATACACACCCTCTTCCACTGAAGGGTTTGGCCACCTGTGCGCAAAGACTGCTACGATATCGGGCAGCTGCGACCTGCCTCAGGCTAGTGGGGAAAGAAGTGTGAGAGATTGCTTGAGAGAAGTCTCACCTGGGGCCTTTTTCCCCATTGCTCAGCAGCTGCCTTTAAGCTCAAGCCCTCATGTCATCAGAGTTAGTATCCGTCTTTCTAAACCTTCAAAATTCTGACGTTCAGTATAGGTAAATTCAATTGGAGCAAGTGACGTGTATATGGAATGGCTGTTGAAAACATGAATATTTTCCTGATATAAATATTTTTTCAAGAGCTAACGTGTAGGCATGGTTTTTTAGCAGGTTTTAAGACTTTCAGGATATCTGGTTGTTGGTTGTTTTCTTGGGGTGGTGGTGGTGACCTTTTTGATGGTATTTTTTAGTTTCAGTGGATGAAACAGACCTGCTCCTTGTACCCCTGGGGACAGCCTGACAATACACTAGGTCTGGCAGTTCCTAAGAGACAGGGACATTTAAACATCAAAGCAAAAACGTGATAAGAATTGAAGCTGTGCCAAAGAGTTCTGGTCAGCCAAGGGTAGACTAGATAGAGATGACTTTTAAACTATGCTAATGCTATGAAATATTTCTCCCCTTTAGTACATTTCTAAACAAGTCTAGTTTTGTCAGGAGCAAATGGTGTGAATGTGTGTGTATGTGCATACACTCCCATTTATATTTGGTCCTACAATAACAACGTTTACATCGCTGGCTAGATTAAGCAGTTTTGTTACCTCTTGTGCCCTTTGGTGTTAGAAGGAGAGGGAAACCTTTTCCTATTTTTACTTAGTATGTCTGTACTGATGTTTAACTCTGCTGTTCCGGCAAATTATGTGAATTGGTTCTTTCCTATTGGTTATTGCTAGCATAATAAAACAATTTCAGTCAATTAGAAACAAATGAATATTTAGTGTGATTAAAGGTGATTTATCTACTCTTTTTTTTTCAGAAACAAGTGATTCTGGAGCGTATGTAAGGTGGTTGTCCGTTAATTCAGAATTTGAGCCTACTGTTGAGCTTCACATGCGTTTATCTGTCTTGTTTTCAGCAATGTCTTTTTCTCAACGCACGGAACTTTTTTTTTTTTTGAGTTCAATTATTTTGTCACTTATTTCAACTAGAACTCCCCTTTTAAAATTACATGTGTATAGTTTTGAATACCTGAATAGCTATAATGGGTAGGCAAAGTAAAAAGCAACTTAGAATTGGTGTTATACAAATATGTAATTTCTAGTCTCTTTTTAAATTACTGGAAAGGAACAATGGGGGGAAAAAAGCTTAGAACTGTTGTTTTGGCATGCAGTGTTATGCTTTGTGGTGCTGTGAAACTGTCAGCAGTTGTTCTTTGCAATTCTTTATTACTTAGACAAACATACTTCTCTCTTCATGTGTTTTCTTTTTTGCAGGAGTCTTGTTTGCATTGAAAGTTCTTAACAACCATTACCATCCAGGAAGAGTCAGCAGTGTCCTTGGATTGCAGATATCCAGTAAATATGCTTGTTGGGTAGAGCTGGTGGCTATTCATTTAATCTCCCCGGGGTGAGTTGATTTAATATTTAAGAGTTTGGAGAAGAGATTTGAGCTATCTGAAGTAGTTTGGAATGTGTGAGGTAGTGTGTAGTGTTAGCTAACATCTAAATGGAGCATTAGCGCTACAGTTAATTGTTGAGGCTGTTTTTTTCCTTAACACCCTCTAGTTTGACCACATTTCAAAATAAAAACCTGAAATACTGCACCCAGAAGGTGTAAGGATTTGAGATAAGATAACAGAAGTTGATGGAGAAGGAAAAAGGATATGCATTTTCAGCGAAGTAACCAAACAAATACTGTATATTGTAATGCCTACAGCTCTATTAGCAGTATTCCACTGTTTGCTTGCTATTTTAGTCCTACTTCCCTTCTGTCCATTTGTTGTAGTCACTTCTCTAATTTATGGTGAGCTGTCATCCAGTACTCAGCAAATTTTATGCAGTTTTGCTGATTGCCCCCCTCAGTTTTCCTGTGTACTTGGTTCCAAGAACATAGTTCATCTGCCCCTACCACTGTCAGAGTACTGACTTCCTTCTCTTTGGCAGTTGATTTCTGGAGTTCTGGTTGGTAGTCAGTAACTTTTTGATATATTTTATAGCTGTCAGTGGTATTGGAGAACATATGCGATGTACAGTCGTCAGACTTGCAAACTACCAAAACACAGTTTATATACAACCTCCCGCTTTTCAGAAAGGTGTAAACAAGTGAGGGGAGCAGTATTGACAGATACCACGGTATAGCGGGTAGAACATTCCTAGATCAGAATGAGAATTCAAACATTACTTATTTTAAACACTGGTTTTACTGCTTTATGACTTGCTGCCTGATTTGACTGCATCAAGGAATCTCAGAATAAAAGGCAAACTGCAGAGCACTCTGTTCCAAATGCAGTTTTAAGTGTGAGCTGAGAGATCACTTGCATGGAATTACTACAGGTATAAACATTGAGTTTTCAGTGCATTAAAAACATTCTTCTGAAAAATATAAACCAGCAGGTTAGCTGAGCACCATTTTTATTCACGTGTTAGTACTGTTTATCATTAAAGAATAATGAAAGACTACTCTGTTTGAAGTAAAACTATATCGTACTGTATCTTGGAGGGGGAAAACATGAGTTAAGTGGTTGAGTGCTGTTGTTTCAATTGCATTATTGCAGAAAAGTCTGGGGTAGGAAGTGTGTAGAAGGTCCAGAAATAGCGTCAAAAGCCTTTGCATAATTTTAGGGAAGCTTAGACTGCTGCCTGGTGTAAAGAACCTCTATGTTGTTACATGCAATTCTGATAGGACAATTTCAGGGCACTTAAATGAGCATAAGGGCCATAGAAATCAAGTAGCACTCTCCAGAAATTCGTGTCCTAGAACGCAAAATGTATAATTAGTAACTGCCAACTGCCTTGAAATGAACCATAACGATTATAGCTCTTGAAACTCTTGAGCTTATGTATGCTCATCTGCATGCTCAGGGCATAAAGTGTCTGATTAAGTGATGCCCCTTTGTAGATGATATTGCATAATTTAGTTTTGAATAGATAAGAGGCCTGTAATTGAAACAAAATGCTGTCCAGTCAGGAAGATGTGAAAAATTTGGACCTGTCTTAGTGGAATCATGTATTGGGATCACCTAACACTCTGTAACCAGTGAAGGATTCAAAAGTAATATGGAGGCTATTGAACTTTTATTTGTGAATCAGGAGATGTTTAAGGTTTTCCTGGCATCTTTTAGTTCTTTTCTTTATTGTTAATATTTTTGTTATGGGGAAATTCTAAAATGCCTGTAATATCTTTCTAATCTTTCCATAAAGTAAGAATATTGAGATTTAGTCTTTTTATAGCAACCCTTGGGATAATTTCTTTGATGGCAAGCAGATGAAAAAGTTATGTTTAATTTCTGTGCCTCTTCCAGAATTGTATGTGGTATCCAAGGCACCTTAGGGTTGGAAGTTGGACATTACAGGTTTTTTTCAAACATTATTTTCAAAAAATTGGGTAACAAAGGGTGAGAATAATGGGAGAGTGGAAAATTAGGAGTGGACAAGGATAGAGGATGTTTTCTCAGCATTCAGAAATGTTGAGGTGTGATATTCTCTCTGTCCAGGGTGTCAGAAATAGTGAGGCATATTCTGACAAATGTGGTTATAAATGTTGGTTATTTGCCTTGTACCCTTCTCAGCCTCCACCCTGGTATGAATGTTTGGTATGAATACTAATATTTTGCATAGGTTTCATAATCTTAACCTCCTTCGCCTGTGTCTATTTTCCTATTTCATCTGCTTTTTAAATTTCTCAGTTATTTAATGCTTAGGGACATCAATG
This sequence comes from Piaya cayana, assembly GCA_013389865.1. NCBI lineage: Eukaryota > Metazoa > Chordata > Aves > Cuculiformes > Coccyzidae > Piaya > Piaya cayana. Next base: position 131,167 of record WAAB01024520.1, on the reverse strand, counting down.
CCTCATTATCGTTTATCAGTCAGATTTACTGTTGGACTGCATATCGTACTGTTTATTGATGAGAACTGTCCCTCGAGAATAAAAGGGCTAAGAACAACCACCGACTAAGGAAAACCCCAGATTGTTCTAGAATGGCATTACATGATGAGGACTATTTCATAGTCTTTTATTATTTTGTCAAACCTAGCTTTGCTCTTCTATGCTGTTTTCCCAATGTGTTACAGAATTACTAACAAATTTCCCTTTTCCATTTGAAGAAGCAAAGGTGTTTTCCTCTATAGAGCTGTGTAAAACAAGTTCATTTTTCACTTATTTAATCTGGTTTAATTTGCATTTAGGGAAGCTTTTTAGTACTGGTAAATGGGCTACATGGCCTATGTTCTAAGAAGGATTAAATAACATTTGTAGGAAAATGTACAAATTGTCACTTGCAGTTAACTGTGCTTATGTTTTAAGTTGGAAATACACTGCGTATGAATACATGGGTTTTATTTCCATGGTCTAAATAAAGAAGTTCATCCTGTGGTAGAATTGTGTGTATGAGTAATAATGCCTCCCAGATTTTGGGGTCCACTGTTGGGAAGAAGTTACAGAAGAGAAGCTGTAGATGTGACTTTGTTGCTCTGTTTTCATTTGTTGAGTCAGGTCAGTGACACCATGTGGTTGAAACAATTCAGGATAGATTCACCAACATTGAGGAATTTTCTTGAATTCATTGTAAGGGTACTGGAACAATGTAAAAATTAATAGAGAAGCTTGTAAACGTTAGGCCAGAATCTCTCATACATGGAAAGCAAAGGCAGTTCAAATGGTTTTACTTTCTAGTGTTATCAGTTTTCATGGAAATCACACAGCTCAATGAAAAAGTATAATTAATTCAGTTTAGATGATTTTTCTGAAATAGTGCGCATATCAGCCTGATGGCATATGTCTAAAGGAAACGGTATTTAGACATCTTGCATAATTGCTATTAGTATGAAGTGAATGGTTGAGATAAGTCAGATCTCTGGGGATATCTACATTTTCAAACAAAAAATTAAATGAGGCATCATTTTAATTTCTTTGTTCCAGACAGAACATTAGTTAATATTGATAAAGCTCATTGACATTTAGAGAAAATAACACGCCATTTAAAAAGTCAAGAACCCTGGTTTTATTTGCATTCAAGTTCAGCTTGTATTATAGAAACAGAAAATTGTACTGTGGGGAAAAAAAAGTGCCTGTTAATTTTTCTTTATTTAATGAGCAGGAAAAAGGCAATAGTTTATCATATTACAATCACAAGGATGTTTCTTCAATAATCAAATGGAAAAGTAATACTATCTTTACCTGGTGAAATATCCATTCCAGGGAAGACACTGCTTATAAAAGCCTATTTTGGGATCTGTTGGTAATGGGGGTTGCTGTATCACTGATATTATAGAAGTTTTTAATTGTATCAAGGATTATTTACTGTTTATAAAAAGCAGAAAGTAGGAGCAACCTCAGGTTTCTGAATTAGACAAGAAAGAAGAGTGAAACCAGTGAAAGGAGTCTTGGCAGTATGTGCTTGGACGTGACTTCCTCACACAATGCTTTGTACTTTTTATAAACTGTTGGTTTATATTTTCAGCAAAAAGCCACAGTGTTTAGTTCTGAATTTTGCATATAATCCTGCCTTGTGAAAACAGTTGTAGTTTTGCTGTTAACTTTAATGTCTGCAGATAAAACTCCCAACAGCCTCAGATGCAAGAAATAATTATGCAAATTTTTTAAAAAGACATCCTACTGAAAATTGAAATTCACTGTAAAAATGTAGTAAAATGTCAAGAAGATTGACATTGAAGAGTTATTGACAATTAATGGTTCAGATAAATTCAAGTTCATTGGAATTGGGAGTATCTGCTTTGGACTAAGGCATGTAAGTAGAACATCATTAATGGCTTGTTTAAAACAGTTTTTAAAATGTAATTTACTTAAATTGGATTTCAGGTTTTTTTATAAAATAAGAGAGGTTGTTGGGGATCTGAATTAATCTGACCCAAGAACAAATGCTATGAGTGAGAACATCAGAAAGACAAACGCTTATAAGTTTGTATTCAAATATATGTACGTATATTTAATTTATACTTACCAACATTAGGTCTAGCACACTTTTAAAGATTATCGCTGTAAAACTCTAATTACTCTTCACTAGGTAGCCTTCCCTTTTTCCCTTGCAAAGCAGACATGGGAGAGAACGGGCCCTGAAGGCAAGGAGGCTCTGGGAAGGCCTCTGGATGGAGAACCCTCCATTCCTTCAGGGCATCTGATCTACTGCTTACATGACTTGCGCTCACTCCTCCTTACTCTGTGGATAGAGAGTGGAGTGTGTGTTCATTCCTATCAGTGACAATCTTTTCCATATTTCAAGATTGCTCTGTCTGTGAGAGCATTCTTCAATAGAGTTTTAAGTGATTGTGATCCCTTCAGGCTTTTCTTGGATGTTGTTTTGTGGGCTCTTAATTTTTTTTTTTGTTACTATTCTTTTTTTGTACAGAATTCAAAAAGTGGGCAGAGGTCTCCAGCTGAGACCACTTCTGAATAGAGTGGAAGGCTGCTTCCTTTTACTTCCAGATAGTGCTTGTGTTTACATATTTCCAGTACTATACTTGTCTTTTCTGCAGCACTGTGACATGTTGATCTGTGCTTTACTGTAAAATTCAATCTGCCCAAGGTTCTGTCCTGAAGGTCTCCTATTAGTTCATGAGTTCTGTGATAAGTTCAGAACTCTGTGTTTGTCTTTACTGAGTTGTACCTATTTTTTTCAAACCACTACTTCATTTTGTCAAGGATTTGTCAATTGTGATACCATCTCCAGTGACCCTTACAGCTTCTCTTAGCTTGTCATTTGTAAATAATATTTGGAATAGACTCTTGCGGAAATTCTCTTGATTCACATCCAAAGTTTGATAATGAATCACTGATAAGTATTAAATCAGTCTTGCCAAAACTTATGGGTCTGTTTAGTGTACTTCTAGAGTTTAAGATTTTTAAGTTTTCTTTGACAAATGCTGTGAGACATCACTGCATTCTTACAGCATGCATGACATCTGCTTGTTCTCCCTTTCCATGAAGCGTGTTGCCTTGTCAAAGGAGGAATTTGGGTAGACCTGATGTTGGTGATTTCTCAGAAGACTCTGGAGGCTTTTCATTCTATATGCAAACACAAGATTTTTTTAATGCATTGTTGGTATGCCTAGAAAAGAATTTGGAACTCATTTCATTCCCTTTGATTCTGAAGGCACTCTTACTAAGATTGCTGTGAGTCTGCATCGATACTTCCCTCAATCTAATAGTAGTATTACACTGATATTGAAGTGCTGTATATATGCTTTCACTTGAAACTGCAAATGGTTTTTATAGATTCTACATAGGTGTTGTAGCATAATTCTGTGGATTTACTTTTTTATAGATTAAAACTAGTTTCCTACCTTACTGAGTCTTTAAATGCTTTTTGGGAAATGATATTCTGTCCTTTAAAAAGCAGTTAACATGATCTCTCCAATTAGTTTCCAGCTTCTTCAGGATATTTGTTAGACGCTCTTCTGTAACTGTGTATACTTACCAGTTTTAAGGTAGTTACAAACAAAGAAAACGTGACACTACCCTTGCAAGCAAGTCTTCACTGAAAGTGTCATTAGGCAATGGTCTGCCCAGGGAGGTGGTTGACTCGCCTTCCCTGGAGGTGTTTAAGGTGCAGGTGGTCAAGGTACTGAGGGGCATGGTTTAGAGATTGATGGGAATGGTTGGACTCGCTGATCCAGTGGGTCTCTTCCAACCTGGTGATTCTAAGTCATTTCTCTATGCTTGGTTTCACTCAGAGGCTTTGCTTGGTTACAACAAATTCTGCATTCCCTCCCTTATGGATCCCTGCAAAACCAATCATTCCTTTCTGTCACTCACAAAAAGCTTTCCTTTTTTGTAGGACTTCTTTTGCTGGGCATCTGGCAGGGATTCTCGTTGGACTGATGTACACTATGGGCCCTCTGAAAAAGATCATGAAGGCCTGTGCAGGTACAGAGTTGTGCTCAGTGTGTCAAATCTGCGTGAGGCACCTACTGAACTTTACAAATAAGTCTTGTATATATAAATTTGGACTACTCCAGCAAGTTTATAGCCAATTAAAATATTCTGGTTTTTAAAGTTATTGCAGGGAAAAAAAATCATCTTTTTCACCTTAAATATGAATGATAAGAATCAGTAAATGTCTCTCAGTTATTTTTATTTAGAGGAATATTTTTCCTGTTCTTTATGAATGTTTCTTTGGAGTGAAATGTTTCACATAAGATATCAATGAAAATGTAGCTTTGAATAAATTGCAGCGAAGCCATAAAATATGCCAGAACACAATATATTTCCATGTTGATTTCTACTCCTTGCATCCATGCTAGTGTAAGTCCCTACAGTCTGAAAAAGGTGGTGGGATGCCTGAGAAATGGTTACCAGAATTCTCAAGCTTTCCAACAGTGTGTTAACTACAGCTTTTCATATTGTAGTAATACTTATTTTGAAAAAAATGTATCTTGAAACATCTGTAGTATAATAGTCATTTTAAATGCAGCCCTGCAGACTTTTATATGAACACTCTCATAAATTTCAGTATTTTAACTGTAAGTCTAAGCCCCGTCATGGCAGCTGTGCTGGGTTTGGTTGTATGAATATTTGGATTTTGTATCCAATTACTTTATATGTCAAGTACTTTACTCACGAGTGTGCCATCAAGTTGACCATGCATGTGGTGTTTGTACAGTGGGAAATTATTTATTCAGATGTGTATGCTTTTCACTAGAGGTTTTATTGCAGTTTGGTGGTACAGTCTGTAAGTCCTGTACATCTAACGGTTTTAAGTAGAGAGAGAGAGACAAAAGCATCGTATTTCCAACCCCAGTGGCGTGGAGAAACATAAAGCGTCACATGAGTTAAATTTTAATATTGCATGTTTTTTGTGGTGGAGAAGCTGTTTGATGGCTGTTAGAACGGTCAGGCATCTCATCACTCTGCCTAGGGAGGTCCAGCAGTCTCCATCCTTGGATGCTTTCAAGACTTGATAAAATAAAGCCCTGAACGGCATGGTTTGATTTCTTAGGTAACCCTGCCTTGTGTAGGAAGTGAACTTTTCAGGTCTCTTCCAAAAGGGATTACTCCAGGATTCTGTGGTAAAACCCATGGTGCTGTTAGTGAAATGTGCTGTGGGTATCCTGCTACTTGAAGGTTGCTGTGCAGTAAGACCTAAAGGAAAGGGTGTTCCAGTACAAAAAGTGATCTTTTTCTCCTCCTGTAGCAAAGCAGAAACAGTGCAGTGTTATTCCAATCCTCACTTTTCTGTGTATTAGCCCATTTTCATCAAGGTACAATCTCAGTGCACAGATTATTCTTTGTAAGTTCAGGAGAACATTTGTTAGCTGGGTTTGCATTTTTCTGGTTGACATGGATGTGTCACTTAGACACTGCACGCTACCATAAAACTTGGAACGTACAAGCTTACCAATACTATATTCTCTCACTGATGCAAAAAGGATTCATAGGCACTTGTGGTTTCACATTTGTAGTTATGAAACAGATTCTAGAAGAAAGAGAACTTCAGATTCTATTTTTTGTATTTTATAATAAAAGACCATGTGAAGATTTTCTTCTAATAGTACGCACGTTGTCCTTATATATAGGTGGTGTTTCTTTGTTCACTGACCCCACCAGGCCAAGGGACTACTATTCAGGTAAGTACTCCCATCTACTTACCTGAATTATATTCCAGCTTGTTAAATGGAAACACACACACACACAAATACATACTGTAAAGTAGTAATAATTTTAGCATTCCTTTAGCAATTTCCTTGTTGGGGAATTGCATGGATGTGTTTCATATAAGAGGCTTTAAATCCGAAATGAAGGTCAGGACTTCATAAAATGCTGCCATAAGATATATTATCCCATTTGCAGAAGGTGTGGCAGAGGGAAATTGTTCCTACTGAAAGCAACCCTTTTGTACTGATCAGGTGGATTTATTCCGTTCTAGGATAGGTTTTTTTTCCCTCCCTCTGACAAGGAACTTCTTCCTTTGAAGACTTTTTTTTGAATCAAGTAATTTACATGCAAAAAGCCCACTCCTCACCAGAATAAATGTAGGCTGCCTTCATAGTTTATGGATGGATCATTGGAATACTGGCACACTGTGAATACAGCACATCTGATTCACTTCTCACGCAGAACTCTTGAGTCTTTATATTTGGAATGTATAGAAATAATAGGTGGAGGGCTTGTCTGGGGATAGCAGAGGAACCAGCTGTGAGAAGGGCTGTGTGCTGGATCAAAGCGAATGGATGCCTGGTGCATCTTATCTCCTACAGTGATTTATACTCTTCCCTAGGCATTTACTGTAAGAGCAGGGAAGATATATAGTGATAACACCCTCAGATATCTACCAGTGTGCAGTGGCTTGTGGCTTAAAGATATTCTTAGCAGAAAGTTTTATGACGGAATTTTGTCTTTAATAGCCCGTAATAGATTCTTCTTCCGTGAATTTGTCAAAAGCTCTTTGAGTCAGCATGCACTCTATATAACACCTGCAACATGCAGAATTTCACAGTTTAATTCCTTGTGTAGAATCTGTCAGTATTCTACTGATTCTATGATTTTTGTTTGGTTTGAATGTGCTAGCTGCTAATTTCACATGATGCACATTAATTCTTCTTTGGAAAGGGAAACCAAACCTTTGTTCCTTATGTACTATCAGAGTAATTTTTGTGGGTTTATAGAATCATAGAATCACCAGGTTGGAAGAGATCCACCGGATCATCGAGTCCAACCATTGCTATCAAACACTAAACCATGCCCCCCAGGACCTCGTCCACCCGTGCCTTAAACACCTACAGGGAAGGTGAATCAACCACCTCCCTGGGCAGCCTCTAACAGTGCCCAGTGAGCCTCTCTGTGAAAAACGTTTTCCTAATGTCTAGCCTAAATCTCTCCTGGTGGAGCTTGAGGCCATTCCCTCTTGTCCTGTCCCCTGTCACGTGGGAGAAGAGGCCAGCTCCCTCCTCTCTACAACCTCCTTTCAGGTAGTTGTAGAGAGCAATGAGGTCTCCTCTCAGCCTCCTTTTCTCCAGGCTAAACAACCCCAGCTCTCTCAGCCGTTCCACATAGGGCCTGTTCTCCAGCCCTTTCACCAGCTTTTTTGCTCTTCTGTGGACTCACTCCAGAGAGGCTGGAGAAGCTCCTTATAGGCTTCACTCCTGTGCTCCTCCTCATCATCTTTTTTTCTCTGGTTGAAAAGTTGTAGTCTACTTGGTTGCTTATATGAGAACTGTTTTGTATACTTGATCATTGTTACAGTTCTCTGATGATTAGTCATGCCGGGTTTTGTATTTCATAGTCTTCTATAAAAAGTGAAATATGCTTGCTCTGAACTGCAGTGAGACCAGGTTTGTACTGCTTTTACTCTCTTTGATGGTTTTGTCTTCCGTGATCTACCTCAAATTTTATTATTAAATTAAGTAGTTACTACAGGTGAGATTATGGGCCCTTAAAAATTTTTGAAGCGTTTGTTTTGTTGTTCCTAACCAAAAGATCTTAGCCTGTTTTTCTTACCAAGGATTTTCTTACAAGGATTGTCATAACTTAAAAGTGTATTTACCCAAAATTTCCATTATTCTAGTTCTCAAGTGGAAAAACCACTTGATCTGAAGGCCAGTAAAGAAATAAAACACAAGTGATATTGTGAAATGAATTAAGATGCGAACTCAGACTGTGTAGTGAGCGTTAGCTGCCTGTTACCGTGACTGTCAGTCTCAGACCAGTTAAAGATGCTCACTGAGCTGCAGGTACCACTCAGCCCACTAGGGCCTGGCTACGCTGCTTACAGTGCTCTGTATTCAACCTTCATAGAGACTAAATCTTCCCTCAGTATTCCAGTATAGCAGACTGGGTGGAAACGGTGAAGGTTTATATCAGAAAATTTAATAGTTAATGAAGATAAGAATTCGTATTTGCCATTTAAACTCCATAATCTACTGCAGCCACTGCACAAACATCAGCTGTCTGGAGCTTAGGTGAGTGTAGAAGACCACCCTCATTGAATAGGAGCAGGTTCTGAACAGCCCTTTAATTTTTCTTCTCTGTATATTCCTAAACAGGGAAAAGGGTGGAGATTTCGTGTAATATATCTAGCATGATGGGGGACTACATAGCAGTTGAGAAAAACCCCTTTGGTGTGCTGACAGCAAAGTTGTCTGAGGGTTTTTACACATTTTGGGCAGTCCCCAAGGTAGCTGTGCTGTTACTTGGAGCTGTTGTGGATGAAAGGGAGATGAGGAAGAGGGTTAACATGAGTTATCCTGTCTTCCAAGCTTGGCTTTAGATGGAACGACTTTTTTTTTTTTTGGTACTAAAATAATTTCTTGAAAATTACTTACAACTGCAATTTTTAAAAAAGTATATTTATGTTCATTCCCTGTGTATACACTCTGTAATTGTCTTTCATCCTATTTGCAGAAACCTTTATGGAAGATTTAACCTTTTGCTTGGTGTACGATATATGGAATAAATTTGGCCATCTGTAAATTAAGAAAACTCTCTGTAGTGTCATAGGCTAATGATGCATACACAGTACAGCATTACTTTGATTAGGTTTTCATTTTCTGCTATCACTGATTTATTACTATCTGCCTTTAAATACCAATTGAAATAGAAGAATAGATGAAGTTTTGATCAGGATAGATTTCATGAAACAGTAAAAAGAAACAGCTTTTGTTGGGATTGTCTTCTTAAGTACCCTGGCAGGGCAGGGCTTGGAGTTTGGATGACTCTGTTGTGTTATGTTAATGGAGTGGTTTGCAAGGGTGCAAGAGCTTTTCAGGCCTGCTGGGGCAGGGAGATTTTGGGATGGGCGGTTGCCATGAGAGGCTGGTTGCTAGGGCAGTGACCAATGAGAGTTTACCTGATGTTTTTGGCCTGCTTGCCCTATATAAACAGGTTAACCCTCAATAAAGAAGGATTTCATTTGAAATCATATTGATTTGTCTGTGAAGCTCTCTGGCCCTCACCGCGATAAGCTTTAAAAGAAGAAATGGTTTTAAGTGCAATTTTAACATGTTTATTAACTGAATTAGGTTTTCTCTAAATGAAGAAAGTATCAGGACATTTATTTTGATTAATAGGAATACTTTGAACGTGTCAATATTACTGAACTGTTTCTTGTAAAATAAAAGATTATGGCTTCTTGAGCACTTCTAACTTGCTGACGGTGTAAAATAACAGACAGACAAAAAGTTATGGTAATAGAACAAACTTAAAATACAATCCAATTTTCTTTCATCAGATAACTTCATGCTTTTAATGCCAGAATTTTTATAGGCTTCATGCATACAGCTTTGAAGCTTCCAAATAATAAATTTATAACTGAAAATATTAATTCAGATTAATGTAATGCAGGAGGGAATGTGGGGAATACATGAAGATTGCATCCAAAGTATTAATGTTTAACAGCTAAATGTTATCTTGCGGTCAGTGTTATATTTCTGCAGTTGTGTCTCAAATGTAGGGAGAATAACTTAAGGACTTTTTAAGTTTGTAAAAAATTACTGCAATTCATCCAGATTAATGAAAGGATAAGAATCTTTTCTAACCCAAGGAGTTGCTGATCATTTGAGCAATGGCAGAATTTCAGGTTGCTGAGAAGAATTTCAGGTTGCAGTGTTCATTGCAGATGTGTGAGAATTCTGGCATCAGTTGTGTGTTCCAAGCAGAAAAAATTTGCAAATGGTCAGAATCACTTTTTTTTTCTTCTGTGTATGATTTATTTATGTCTACATGCATCCATGTGCATGTACACGTGTATATAAAATACATGTGGGTGTATTTGCATAATAGACACTAAGGAGTAGATCTTGTCCTGTAGAGAACAGCAAGCAGTCATGCTGTGCAATTCTTCTTGCTTATCCTGTATAGCATTACTATAGGATGTTGCTTTTTTCATTTGCTTAAGGTTCTAGAGCTTGGGATTTTTTTCTTGAACACGAACAATTTTTTAAAAGGCATCATTTATATGCCCTCATTTCATAGTCTGTGCCTGTTACTCATCACACGAACTCCATGAGAAGGTTGCATGCAGAATCCATATAGCTAATGCGATACCCTAAGGCTGTCATTGGTGCTAACATTCCATAGACAAAGGGAAAAGGCAGGCTGTGTTTGTTTTGTACAAAAATATTTTGAGTTATTTCATTTTGAAAAAACTATGTCCATTTTCTCTGTTGGAAGAAACTGCCTACACCTGGTTCTTCCAAATCCCCTGTCCAGCTGTCTGGGAGAGAAATTAAAGTATCACCCAAAGCTTTGTATTTTGAAGATACAGTTGGACTCGATGATCCAGTGGGTCTCTTCCAACCTGGTTGTTCTGTGAAGATACAGAAATGGAATAGAAAAATGGGACTTTTCTCCTTGGTTTTTCTCAGTTTAATTTTTTTTCCTGTGCTCAGGCAAAATCAGATTGTGTTAAAAGGAAGAGTTTCACTCTATTCTCTGGCCAATAATCTTTTTCATTTAAGGCTTATGTGTTTTGGTGGGTGGTGATTTGTTTGTTCATGGTTTTGGCAAACTTTGCAAATGGTCAGAAATTCTTGGTTGTCAGTAGTGCAGGCAACATGCAGTTGTGACATGAGGTGAGCTCTGAATGGTGTGTGGTTTCCAGAGCAGACAGAGGTGTTCAGCAGCACAGTATTCGCCATGCACATTACTGCAAAAATCTGCAGGAATGTGCTTTCTAGGTCCAGCCTTGAGTTTCTGAGGGCATTGGTATGTCTTGTTCATGGGCGCTGGGGGAGGATAACAGAGAGCCTGAAACCTCCCTGTTTGGTTGTTGCTATTCTAGTGACATTGATAAGTTGTCCAGGTGGTGACAATCAACATTAAAAGGAGCTGATGAAAAGTCTTTAAATTACTATGTGAAAAGTTGTAATAACGATAATTCTATAATACTCATAACAATTATAAAGAACTGAGATGTTTGATCCATCTTTTTGTTGTTTTCCTTCCTCCTGCTGTCTGGATTTGTAAATTGGAAAGTGCTTCATGGCACACATTGTATAAGTAATTGAATCTTAGTAATTTTTTCTTTCCCAAATTAAAGTAGTTTGTGGAAGAAAGATAACATAAAGGTAATATCTGATTTCACACTCTCCTACTGAGTAGCAGCACTTTTTCTTTGTTTTGTATTAATTTTACAGACTATTATGGCTATCCTGGTTATCAGTACAGAACGCCAAGGAGCTATGATGATTACACAGGTGGGCTTACTGAAGAAGAACAGCTTGAAAGGGCAGTGCTCAACAGTCTTAATGAAAGAGGTAGGAGTTTTATTGCATTTTAAGTTACGAGTCGTACTGAGAAGGCGGGGAATGTATTGCTCATTATTTATTTCCAGTATTTTGGGTATGTCCTCAGAAAGAGATGAAAGCTTCCTGGTAGAATTTTCAGCAAATGCAGCGTGGGGTTTCTGTATAATTCTCTTTGTGTAATTGCATTTTTTCATAAGTGCTTACTGTTTGATTACCTTACTGCTACTTCAGTAACAGAAACGATTTTCTAACAAAAGCTCTGAAGTAAACTAA
>WAAB01024520.1:103939-119512 GCA_013389865.1 Piaya cayana | reverse complement strand
AAAAAAAAAAAAAAAAAAAGAAAACAAAACTCCAAAACTTACAGTACTCTGAAAAGAAGTATGAAGTGGTATGATAGAAAAATTCATGTTACTGATATTTAAACTTTCTTTGTGTGTATTTGTGCTTTTTACGCTAACTTATTTAACAAGCAATGTACTGATTTCCTACTCCTTGCAGTGTCCTGTTCTATCTTAAAGGAAGCTTATACTTTAGTTAGCTGAAATACCTAAAAAGAAAAAAAAACGATAGAAATGTTTAGAAATAAAAATGTATGTTTTTCGAAAGAAATTTCTTAGTTAAACTGGTAGAAATACCTTCTTTAAGATAGATCTTTTTATAATACAAGTGAGATCAAGAAGGGAAAGGAATACTTTGTACAATCTACTTCTCACCTTCTGAATACTTCAAGACTTGAGGGAATATCTGTTTAATAGGGCTGACAGCAACTCCTTAGAGCATCACATGTAACATTTACATCAGCTATGCAAGGTTTTTACATTGAAGTGACAAAATGAAGGACAGAAATGAACGTAGTGTATGTTGTCTGGTATTGAAATAGTTTTTCATATCAAACATAGCTTCCTCTTTTATCTGTTGTGTGTCAATACGGATTCTTTTGGGAATTCAGCCAAAGCTTTCAGTGCTCCTTAACTTAAGAAATCTGAAAGATTTCTGTTAAATTTGGTGAAGCTGTAACATTTAATCTTAGCGAAAGTAATAAATAACCCGACTGAATATCTTGGTATTCTGCCTTCCTGGGTGCAAGGAAGCATTAATTGTGAAAAGGATACAGAAGCCTCTACTTGTAACTGCAGCTTTTAAGACATGGAGTAGCATTCATAAATCTCTGCACAGAAAATTAATTTATACCACTCCATTATGACCGCAGGGAAATACCAAGCGAAATATGAAAATGAATAACTTGACAAATCATCACTTTCACAGCTTCTATGAGCCTGTTTTTTTTATTATGAAGAACATGATATCTGGCTGCGTTTTTTGTTTAATCCCGGTATTAGCAGTTTTCCTTAATGTAACCGTAGTGTACTGTATCTCTCATCTATTACTTACTTGGTGTTCTGCTCAGAAGATCTTGATTAGAGTGAGCTGTGGGCTTGGATTTTTATTGTGGTGGGTGTTAGGATTTTCTGAGAGTTGAACTTCTGAGTGCCTGTCTTGCAATCTCAGTAATGTTAAGAATCCCTTGCAAGCTCACATCTTTGTACAAAGCCATTTACTCTTTTTCTTAAGACTAAGGTTTTTTTAAACATGTAGATCAGCCTTTGCATTTGTTATTAAAGAGGAATACCTGTAATTATATTCCTCTTATGCTTTATAATGAAACTCTACATGCATTTATTTATAATTTAAAACAAAAAAAACCCCCAACCCCATCCACGCCCAGTCTTTAGTTGGGCAAGTGTGGACTGGTTATAGGCACATTGGAAGCATAGCTGTGAAATATTTAGGTATCTGGCTTACCTGTTCTCTGTTTGGTTTTCTTTTTAAGGATTCTCATTTCTGTTTTCTTCTGCTGAGACTGGACGATTCATTAGTAGGCTATGTAATTTGTCGAATCTGTGGAAAATTGTGATATGAATGAAAGTGATGTGATAACTGTAGAGAAATGCTGTATAAATCAGGGTTTTTTTCCTGTATTATCTTTTTTTCCTCTAATTGTAGGAATACCAGTCTTTGGCTAGGATGGTTTTCTGTAGAAATGTCTTAAAATAGGTGATATGCTCAAATGTGTATCTGATACCAGATCAAAATATATTTCATAAAGAGATGTGCTAGGACATGCATCTGATTCTTCTGTTTTCTTTTTTGATTTTGTTAAATTGAGACTATATGTGGTCTCAGGTGTCCAACACTACTGTCAGAAAAAAAGCATAAATCAGGGGAGCTCTTGTTCCAAATATAGTTCTGAAACTGAGACTGTGCTCTATGACCCTGATACCCAGCATTTTCTTCAGGCAAATTTCCAGGCAATTAAATTGGAAAACTTTATCATTTCCATGCTGAAAGTTTGGTGTATGCTTAATATATGTAGCAGACTGCTTGCAACAAGAAGCATAACCAGAATTCTATTACAAACATTTAATGAATGTATAGCAATGTTCTTCCATCTGTCTCTTTATAAAAACAGTAGTTGATGTAGGATTAAAAAGTCTACTTAAAATTGGAACCAAAAAATCCCAAATCTCTTGGTTATGGTGATAAAAGCTTGCTTGAAAGGTAAGACAAAGCACCACAACCTTATCTTTTAAAACAGAACCACAACCAATGAGCACCTATGAAATACCATCGTTCTGTTAAGCAAGGAAATCGTTCTGTGGGAAAACCTCCATTTACACAGCCAGACAGGTTTGCTTTGGACAGCTGAAGCAGTTACTCCTCCTTGTTATCTAAGCTGGTGTTCATTTAACTTTGCCTGAAATATATTGGACTGAAAATTGAGAGCTTGGAAACACCTTTGTTCACAGTTCAACTGTCCCTGCTTCTGCAGTGGTGCAGTAGGGGAAATAGCATGGGATGTACAAGTGGAACTGGCAACTCCTTCAAATCCAGGTCTCATGTTTGTATGTCAACAAGTTGTATCTTTTTGTCTAGATTAGTGATCTGAAGCTGCAGTTTGTGTAATAGTAGTTTTTTAAGATTTATGTACTCTTGGCCTTTAAAGACACTTCTGTACATCTCTAAATAGTGCTTAAGAGTTTTGAAAATACTGGGTTTAAACTTTGCTATTTTAGTCTTTATGTTAAAAAAAATGCACTCATCTTAGATTTTGAGCAATAATGTATGCGTACTTATCATTAATGTGAAAAATTATGAAAATAGGAAATACTGAAGTATTTTGACAGCCATTCACTGAAAGGAGTTTAGAACATAGTGTCAGATTCAGTTTCAGGCCCTGATGACATTATACCTTTCAAGGCTCTGTATTTTGTCCTGGCATTGTTTGTTTCTCTCTCATTTGCCCTGGATTTATAGCTCTGTGCTTCAATCATTATTTTTGGTGTTTAACATTCTGGAGGTGGTGGCTGTCTTTTGCAATGCAACACATCACATTTCATCAAATGCTTGGTACTGTATTGGGTATTTTTGGCAACGCCACCTGAAGGATTAACTTCCTTTGACCTTTAGGTAACAAGCTGACAGTGATGTAGTTTTTAAGTTCTGATTATCACTACACAAGATTGGGAGATAGGAATTTCGGTAATGATTAATTTTGTTTGCATTTTAAAAGTATAGAGAACTGACACAAGATATTGATTCAGATGTTCATGCTGAAATGTATACGAAAAATTGATGGGTTTTTTTTTTCTGTGACTTCCTGAATGTGCATAAATTATTGAAGGTCTTGCCAGTGCTGCTTGCTTTTGGATGGCTTCCTTCTTGCAAAAGTTACAGCTGCCAAAGAAAATTAAAATAGGAGGAAAACACTTTGTTAAAGAAATAGTTAAATCTGTGGCTATAGGTAGAGGTGTTTTTCTTACATTCACACCACATCTCAAAGCATGGTTTGCATATGTAGGTAGGGGCTGTTCTTGGTGGTCTGATCCCAGACTTTGATACAGATGGGAGTCTTTGCAGTGGCATCAGTGGTTTCTGGATTTTACTTTGTTTCTCCCAGTAACTTGAACTTTTTCTTAAAGGAACAAATGTTGTTCCTTTCACAGTGGGTTTGGCAGGGTCACCTTGCTGGAGAACAGGCAGTTCTGCTTAACCAGCTGTGGGCATAATTAGAAGAAGCTGTATGGGGGCTGCATAAAAGCACTCTTCCGCTTTGGGGAAAGTGGTGGTTGCTGTGGAGTGGCTCCAGTCTGCATTGTTGTCTTCATCCACCCATCCATCTGGGTTTCTTAGTCTTGGCATGAGGAAACGGGTATTGTTCAGATTTTCTTTGCTGTTGTGTGTGTCTTTGTTAGGCAAACAGAAATGAAGGAAAAAAACAGCGGGCTTTTTCTCCAAATGTGATTTTTCTATATATTATTATTCTTATGAATGTTAATGAACTTAGTCTGGAAATGCTTTTGGAGGTGAACTAAGGTCAGTGAATATTGCTTATCTTGGTCTTACCCATGATATGCCACTCTAACTCTTGTGGTTTAATCATTGTATTAATTCTACAGACCAGGTATAGTTTACATTTTGTTCACTGAGACCATCTTAATGATGTTCTGAACCTTTTTCTGATGTCTTGACTCAATTAATTAGTATTTCCTTGTAGTTTCAAGAAAACTGTATATCTCCATGTTATGTCCATTGGCCGATATTGTGGCTACATTCTTGTGATTCTAAGTCCAACTGTGTTCTGGTTTGCTTCTCTTCTATAACTTTTGTTTTCTATCTGGAGTGTCTAGCTTGCATTTTAAAATACATCTAGTTGTTTTGAGGGTTACATTCCCTGCTGTTGTCAGTCGGCAGCAGTAGGCTTTTGGATAATTTCAAAAGGAATATGCGGAACGAGTTTCTTTCATATTCAATTTAATATGACTGTCCACTTTTGTAGGCATAAGTGAGGAGGCTTAGCTTGCCCTGAAAGCTGGCCAGACATGAGCCAGCTCTGATCAAAAAGTCTTAGTTTCATTAATTCAAGAAGTTTTTCTAATGCAGTTTGTTACATTTAGCAAGCTTAAGTATGGACAGATATGATCCTTTCTGCAAAGGATGCATTAGAATCACTGGTAGATGTTTCAGATACAGTTCACTGAGCACTGCAAGACAGTAGTGAATGCCTGCACCCACTAAGTTTCTTCAGTGCCTTGGTAGAGGATAGGTGGTACCATTTATATCCTGTGTGTAAATGGTAGTTGGAGGCAGCTGTGAAACTACATCCCGTAATTCTTTTCTGAAGGGCATCAAGTCCAGCAATGGTTCATATTTTTCACAGAAAGGGTCATCGGGCACTGGAACAGACTGCACAAGTTGGTGGTTGAGTGACCACCCCTGGAGGTGTTTAAAAGATGGGTAGGCAAGGTGCTCAGGGTCATGGTTTACTGATTGATAGGAATGATTGGACTCGATGATCCAAGAGGTCTTTTCCAACCTAGTGATTCTGTGATATCCTATAACTTCTGCATGGTAGTCTTGGTTATTCATTGTAAATGCACGGTTTGAGGGCACGGTAAGCTTTTTCTGAGGCAGTGACTGACGATCTCTAAAAATGTCACTGATGTACTTTTAACAACTTTTGTTACTTTAATGGGAGCCTGTTATTTTGGTGATATGGATACAGTAAAGATGAGATTGTGAGGCTTGATCAGATTAAACTAAAAAGTCCTCATGTATGAAAGGATGAAAATAACAATATTAAGTCTTAGTCATCTCTTCTAGCCAAAACAAATTATCAGACCTTTTGGGGCTAATGGTTTTTTATGTTTTTCAATTTTATCCCCGCTATTTAAAAAAAAAAAAAAAAAGACTGCCTGTTCAAGATTGATCTTGCTTGCTCTTCTAACAATCCAGTTGGCTTCATTGTATATTGCTTCCTTTCTAACTTCATTAGCCACAACTAATTTCCTGCTAATTTGATTTTTTTTTTCAGCCATTCCAAAGTCCAGCACAGAAGCAGTAGTTAGACATCCATTTGTCGTCTTCACCAGTTTATGTTCAAGTCTGTAGATGAGGAATGTTGGCACCAGAGAGGATAGTTTGCTTCATAGCATGAGAAAATTCTTTCGTATGTTGACAGAAACTTAAAGGGCAGTGTTAGGCACAATAGCCTGGGTTATTAAATGCTGTCTACTTGCAACTGAGTAGGAGAAAATTGGCTGGTGGTAAGTGCTAAAAGCCAAATCTGTCAGACCATATAGCATGTCTGCATTTTGCAGAGGCAAAGAGATGAGACAATGAAAGCAGATTTGCCATTTTATAGCTTTTTGGTTTTTTCATTTGCAGTTCCTATTTGGCTTCTAGTGCAACACAAACCAGTATGAAGGCTGCTGTGAGTGGTTTGTTTGCCTCAGCTCTTTCTGGAAGCCCCCTGGTCCTTCTAAAATACAACAGTAGGGAAAATGATGTTGTATATGCACTGTGTTTCCTTAGGATTCTCTTTACATCTCAATAATTGCTTAAACTAACCTTAAGACTTTGCTAATTGGCTGGAAGATATGAAAGAACTGTAGCAATGCTGGGCATTTGACTCTAGCTTCTCCCCACCTTCCAGTTTACTTTTTCCAATTCTGTAAGCATTAAAAACCTGGTTGGTTATGCATAAAAATTGTGTTTTGACATATATCAATGGAGAGAACTCACATTTTCTCAAACAGAATGCTTTAAACATTTCTATTTCATGCTAAAAAGCAAAGTCAGGATTATCCTACAGGCATGGCAGTGTAGTACATTGTATGCAAGCTGTAGAATGCCCACCAGCAGTTTGTGAACTTGGAAATACAAGGAATTATATCCTGGCATTATAACATAGTTCACAGGACTGTACTATTTTTGGAAGAAATACATTGTTTGAAACTGACATGAATGGAAGCCTAGCAAGTGTTCTAAGTTGTTATGACATTTCATCAAATATTTTAAAGCCACTATTGCTTAGTATTTTCATTAAATGAACTGTGAATCTTTCACATATATTTTAACAATCTTGATGTGTTTCTTGAAGACTGTCCTTGTGGAGCCCCCAAAGATATCAACAATACTTATCTTGAGGAGGTCTGTGCTTAGGAGAATTCCATGTGTGGTGATTGTCCCATACATTTTTTTCATATTTCTCCATTTTTCTTTCTGAGAGGCATGAGAGGGTTCTCTGAGGGTAGAGATACAGATACTCTGTACTGTCTGTTTTCCCTAGAAGAAAGGTTTGAAGGGGCTGAATGAATATCTTAGTTTTGGTGACTGTGTAAGCTATCTTTACACTCAAAACAGTGCCTACAAAAAGGACTGGAAGAGCTTGCCAGATCTTTGAGCTTTAGGCCAAATCAAGACAGCATTTCCTGTATTCCTTTGAATAAGAGGAGGTTTGTGTTCATTTTATAGGTGTGTATTTGTTCATTTGTTGGATGGGTAGGACATTCCCTAGCTCCAGGGCAGACACTGGTGCTGAAAATTGTGAGCTATTCAACTGAAATATTCTAGGTTCTTCTTTAACACAATAAAAGCTGAAAGAACTATGAACATGCTGCTTTGTAATATCATCACTCCTTATTAGTTATGCTTTTAGTTATACCTTTTATCCAGCAGCATCAGTTTTTATCAAGGACCTAATTGAATATTTCTGCCCATCAGACTATCAGTTCGGTGGCTTAATAAATTCTTCCTGAAGCTTACAGAAACTCTCATGTATTTCCTCTTATCTAACCTAAAACTAAGGCTGTGACTTCAAAGAGGAGGAAAACTCAAGTGGGTTTGATGTAACACATCTGTGGCTTGTACTACAAGCAGAACTAAAACCCCATGTGGAGGTGTTGTCTGTCTGGCTCACCCTGCAAGATGACCGGTTGATCTTTTCTTTCTTATACTGAATTTCATGCAGGGCAGCAAAAAATACACCCCTCGGCCACATTCCATAGGAATCATTGTTACCCTGGCAGGATGGCATGTTTCAGATGATCCTTATGCCTGACCCTGATGATGAGAGGGGGGTGTGTAGATGAAGACTGAAAGGATGATTTGTTTGCCCTTACAGCTGGCTGCATAATTTGTGATTTGCTGTGGAACAAGACCAGCAATCTGTCTGCAAGTTTGAGGAGGGGTCTACTTGTGCATGCAGCGAGTTTGGCTGAAGATTCACATTTAGTGTTCTGAATTATCTGTTAGATTGATTGTCACAGTTTAGCCCTGGCCTGGCCAATTTTGGCTGCTAAAAGTGAGCAGTTGGACTCCCAAATCCCTCCCTCCAACCCCCAGATAGAAACTAAAACTACAGTTTTAGTGAAAGAATAGTAATAATAATGAAAATAATTATAAGTTAATAGAATATGTACAAATGAGCCCTGCCACTTGATGACCGTATGTCACCAGAAATACTGTAGAGCAGATACAAAGGAATGGGTCATTGGCTAGGAGAGCGCTGAGCTCAGGAACTGGATTCAGGAATGCAGAGATCCAGGATCAGGAGCAGACAGACAGATGAGGCCCACTGAAGAGAGACAGACAGTCATGGTCTCTTAGTTTTATCCCAAGTATGGCATGTATGGGATGCAATCCTCTGTTGGTCACATGTACTGTCCACCCTGCAGGCAGGGTCTTCTTTCACTAGCTCAAAGGTGGCCACGTTTTCTATACAAATAAGCATTAAAAAAAATGGCCTTTCTGCTTAGCAGAGCCCTGTGTTATCACTTCTAGAGAGATCACTGTCTAAAAAACATGGAGTCAGCTACCAGAAGATGAAGTTACTTAGACAAAACTGAACTGAAGCTAGAAACTGACTGTAATTTAGCTCAAACCACAATACCAATGTAGCTAGAACTTCTAATTCCACTGATGTTGAGTATGTCTTTCTCCTGCCTGCTTTCTTTGGGAACCAGGAGTTGTCTGGATATTTGTTCTGTGTTTTTCTAGCATCAACTAGTGCTTTCCTTCACGTGTGGAGGCTTGATATTCCCACCAAAATATTCTGAGTCATGAATTGTGTCACTAATAGGAGTTTTCTCACTTCTTAGTACCTCTAGATCATGCATCTGGTAAATGTATTTTAGTATTTGAAGTGCTGAGAATGTGTGAAAAAGATCTGGGGAAGGTTGCTTTGAGGCGATCACTATTACAGGGAGAAACCTCAGAGCATGTTGAGCATGTCCAAGAGTGACAGCATTGTATTGCAGACATGTAAAATGAGGAAAGCACTGGAAAAATCTTGATAGCAAGATAGGCAGAATTTACAGGATTCTTCCAGAGAAGATAGCTGTTAGCTGTTTACCTCCAGGGTTAAGAAGTTGGTTATGCAGTTGGTCTTGCCAGGACAGACATTCTACTGCAAAACACTGTACATTATAGCAAGCTAAGTTCTGAATTTAGGACTGGTTTAGTAAAGAAAAACGGTTGTATGTATTCCACTGGCTTTTGCTTTGCTTTCCTTTTGGTGTAATCTGATGTGCCAGAGAAGTTGCTACATGCTGGCAAATAATCAGTGGGTTTAAACCAGCCAGACAATAAACAACTATAATATGCAGCGCATCAACTTCTCTAGAGCCCATCTGTTCAAAATAACTTATTCCACCTACAAGGCAGAATGCTTTGTCGGTGGGAGTTTGTTCTGTTTTCTGTGGTGACCTGTGTGGCTCCGGTGCCATCTGCAGGGTGAGCAAGTCATGTCCCAGGGCCATGGGGGCACCAACCCAGCACCGCTGGGATTCACTGCCAGGATCTGAGATCACGTCAGCTTTATCACAGTCTTGCCTGGTAATTCAGTCTTAAGTGCACAATTGAAAGTGTGAATTTAATATTATAAGCTCATATGTGAGGTCATTTGTTTATTGAGGAAACGGTGAACCAGTTACAGCTGTCATCTTGGCTGTCCTTTATTAAAACCTATGGATCTGCATGGATTGTAAGCTTTATTATTTGACTATTAAGTTGCTCCTCAAGGACCTCTCTGAATTGCTTAAAGCAATTTGGCACATAATTCTCTGTAGCTTCTTTGCTTTTTCGGTACAAGATTATTAGATCTTTCAAAATGATGCTTCAAGTATGAAACTCTTTGGAAAAGATAACACTTAAGCCTAGATGGGATCAACTTGTGCCTGTTTACTGGCATCTCTTCTCTTTCTGATATTAGGTTTTGTGCCTCTTAATTTCTTGAGGGATTCCCCTAGTTAATTACATCTTTTGACTTGAAAGGGCTCCTGCTCAATAGTTTTTATTTTTCTATTTTGTTTGAATCCAAGATAAAGGGCACAAATCTGACTAACAATCTGTAAAACTGTGTTAGGTTTTTGTAATCAGTAAAAACTGTCCCACGGGTAAGCTGAAACAGTTTTATCATTTTCTTTCCCAAACTGTTGTCATGGTTACTATACAAGCAGCTCATCATGTAAATCTCTATGTAGGGGAGGCATTGGAGCAGAGCAGGGAGCAAGGATGAGCCAGTGTGCTCTGTGTCAGCACTGGTGACCTAAGCAGATGACCTGGGTGTGATGCTACTCTTCAGAGCACAAAGTATTCTGTATCTTCTCAACTGAGAGATGCTTGATCTTTTGTAGCAGGGTAAAATATGTTTAAAAGGCACAACTATCGGTGTTGTCACCTTAATTTCAGCCTGTGTCTGTGATTGATCACGTTTCTAATGTTGATATGCTGCTTCACTGTGTCAGAGGCGGAGGAATGGCTTAAATGCATTTCAGATTGGTGTCTAGCAAGTTGAAACATGGACAAGGTGAGGATAAAATACTAGAGCATATGTTTAACTACTTTCTTATGTGTCTATGTGAATTTGAAAAATCATTTTGAACAGTACACCTAATTTCATATGGATTTACATTGATATTGCTGAGCAATACAGAGATTGAACAGGTGTAGTTACCTTGAGAAGCCTTTTCCAAGAGTTTGACTTCTTGGCAAACAAAAAAGGGAAATGAACATATGTTCCTATTCTCAAAAATCCAATACATTTATTTATGAGTACTGTACAAATGAAAACACTTTTGTAACTGGATCAGAAATAGAGCCTCTTGGTGAGTCAGGCTCCCTGACTTTGTGTCATCTAAATGGGCCTTTCCTGTTTGCCACAAACACTCCCTGGTATGGGCTGTAGCTGTATTTGAAATTCAGCTTGAAAATGAACATAATAGTGCAGTACTGACTTTCGGGTTTCAGTATTCAATTTGCTAATTTAAGTGAGACTCTGAGGTGGCAGTTTCAATAATCCTCAGTGTTACAGGGGCTGCCGTGTTCTTTTTAAAGCCAGTTTGCTTGACTTAACCTTGTATCAATGGTCAGAGGCAGCGTTTCGTTTCTGTTTCCCAGAACCCTCACTTGAGGTGATATGGAACCACAGCTTCTCATTGTCTCTTTGCTTGGTGACTTCGTGTGAACTCTGAAGAGCTGCTGAAATAACCTGTTCTTGTCTACCCTTGGGGTGCCATGGCAGAGAACCTTCTGCCTTGGTGGGCTGTTTCTGCTCAGATTCATTTGCTTTACAGTTCTTTGGAGCAGAACTGCCATGTGTAGTTGATTTCTGAAGTTGCTTGCTGCCAGCTGAGGATAGGAGTTATGTCTGCATCTGGTGTGGGTCAGCACTTGTTGGACAGCAGTACTAAAAGGAAAAACAAGAGCTTATTCTGCCAGAAGTAACTGCTGATGATGTTGAAATAGTTTAACAGTCTGGAGTTTACTGTATAAAGTAAGGATTGTGAAAAAATGTAATCTTATGGGTTAATGCTTGTTACTTCTTTAGGCGTTCTTTTGGTTGCAGTTTGGATGGTTTTTGTGGGTTGGTTTGTGGGGTTTTTTTAATCTTATTTTTAGTGTCCTTAAGAACTGGAAGCTGTGATTGCCCTGAAACCATTGGAATTGGGAACATGCAACTGCCAGTTTCTTTTGTGTTGTGATACTTTGGTGAACAGGATAAATGTGCACTTTTCTCACATTACAGAACAAAGTAACAGTTGTTTTTCTTTGTCTTGTAGATTTTGGTGGAGCAACATATAATAATGAGCGGCGACCCTATGGGTTTTGGTTTCCACCAGAGCAGCATTTGGAAGAGGAAATGAGAAGGCAAAGGCTTCATAGGTTTGAGAGGCGATGAAGCTGGCAGGTGTTGATGTACGTTGTAAAGTGCTATTCAGTTACTGAAAGATTTGTAGATTTATTTGTAATACGCAGTTTTGTTTGTAATATTTTCCCAGTTTTTTTTTACTTTGGAGGATTTTGTGAGTTCAGGTTCAAAATTGCATAAATTGTGTGAGGTAGGAATGAAAATGTGGTCTTTGGCAGCCTCTGTCGTAATGCACCTTAAATATGAAAGAAGGCTAATGGTTTTACCAAACTGTCTTTTTTCTTCAATTCTTTTGTGTATCTTCAAGATTCCTTGGCTTTCTGACTGCTCAGGCAACAATTTCTTCATCCATCACAGATGAAAAAAAACTTTTTTTTTTTTTAAATACTAGTGTAAAACTGTGCAATTTTTACTTGCAACTGCTCTCTGTTTACCCACAATGACCAACTGGTTTTGGGATTGACATGTGAAATGTGACTTGGAAAGATTGCTTTGATGACAACAGCAAGATCATGCAAGTTGAGGCTTCTCATTTGTAGCAGTCTGGCAAGCTGTGGGAAAACAGTTTTGGCTCTCCTTACCCTAAGGAACAACTTAATACAACTTTTAGTGTTGAAGTCTTTCTTAAAACATGCCATGTTATCTAATAAATGATAGTGATAAAAATTAGTTATAACTGATTATTTCCTAAACCTTTCTTAAATATTTATATTTTAAACTAAGTGCTTCCCTTTAGACTTGAAATAATTTGTTAGAGATTTATAGAAAGGGAGGTGGATATGCCATACAAACAGTGTATTTGTTTAGTGACTTATACATTTTCGAAACGTCTGTTTCCCTTTTTAAGTGGGTTTGGAAATTGTACCCTGTTTGTCCTGTTCACGCAGCTGAAGAAATTCTATTGTGTCTGTGTCTTATTTGACACCCAGCAGCAGTAGTAAGAGTTTGCAGGCTTGTTGACATCTTGCCTAAGTACCAGCTACCTTGAATTCTTCATTTCCCTACCTGACTCTGGAGGAGTTGATAGGAGACCAGAACATTCAGCTGTCAGTGTGGGCAGACCCTCCACTTGCTCTCTGTCCTGCTGGATCACCTCTGCCTGTTCAGTAATATGAACTCTTGACCCTGATGAA
Source organism: Piaya cayana (assembly GCA_013389865.1). Classification (NCBI taxonomy): domain Eukaryota; kingdom Metazoa; phylum Chordata; class Aves; order Cuculiformes; family Coccyzidae; genus Piaya; species Piaya cayana. Next base: position 106,710 of record WAAB01024520.1, on the reverse strand, counting down.
TTTTCATTCTGATGTCACGCAAAAATTACTCATGGCCCAGGGTTTTTTCCTCACAATAGTAAGAATTCTTCTGAAACAAGGGATGATCTTCTGTAACTAGTTTCTGTCCTGAAGAAGTGTGATTGCACAGGAAGAACTTGATTATTGACCTTTGGCACAGAACTGCTGGAATCTCTTCAGCACCAAATTAGAACATTAGGATGAGCAACCTATGCTTTCTTTTGAGGTAACTGCGATCACCAATCTGTGCTTTATGAACTCTACTTTTCTATGCAATCGTAGTTTGAATGTAAAAACTTAATGTTCTATTTTTCATATAGAAAAAAATTGAAACTATGTTTTTTTACACTGTGTTCCTCAAATAAAGTGTGCACCTTCTGGTTGTAACTAAGCTTTTATTTGCTGAAAAATGCAGACTGTTCTTTCTCTCTGGTGCCAATCTCGCTTTCACCTGCTTAGCTCTACCTGTTGATGATTTTTGTACCAAGCAGCAGCACCGTATTGTTCTGCTCTGAGAGCCAAAAGATACAACTGCAGTGTGACTTGGGATGCACTTGTTCAGGTAGGTTACAAAACGCTGTTAATGTTATGCAAAGTGTTTGCTGGCAGATGTGCTGTACATGAGGAATGCTGATTGTTGTAGTCTCAGCCTGGGAGTTTTTTATGTGTATGCAGAAGCCATCAACTAGACCAGTAGATGCTTTTATAGTAGGGGAACTTTTCTATGCTCACAAAAAATCAATATGAAAAAGCTGCATACAGTTTGCATATTTTTTTCAGAGAGTAATAAACAGCTGTCAAGGAGGAGAGGCAGTGCTGATTCCTCGGACTGATCTCTTACTGCTCTGGTCAAAAGTTTGTGTGACTTACTATGTCTGCTAAGCTCTGTTATTTTAATTATTTAAAACTACTGGATTAGCCACTAGTCAGATGGAAAAAAAACCACCCAAACCCTTAAGCAAAATCAAAAACGTGACTGTAGTTTTAAAAGGGCTTGTTTTCTTAAAGTAAGGTTAGAAATATGTGCCACTAAATATTCACACAGTACTAATAATTGTTGGGCTGTTTATATACAAAATGTAAATATATATATATTTTATGTGTGAAACAGTCTTTTCTCATTATAGTAATTAATAAACTGTATATTTTAAACTATAGCACTGACACTGTCATTGGATATGAAGATTTGTGATACTGAGGGGGCAGAATGATTAAGTTCAGTCTAATTTTTTTTCTTGTGAATTTAATGCAAGTTTGGGGATTTGATTATTGGGAAGTTATGGTACTTCAAAGTATTTTGAAAATTTATTAACGGAATGACTGCTTAACAGGATATCTCTCATTAATAACTACCTCAGTTTTATGTTTCAGAGCACTGATGATGATGATAGCTGTTAAGTTACAGATGAATTTCTGATCTCTGCTCTGTTGCACTTTACCTCTTCAGCGACAAAAAAATTAAGGGCTGTCTCCATTGATGAGTATCCCATGTTACACATCTCCTGTCACTGTGTAGTGCCTAACTAATGCTACATAAATATAAGGGTTCTGTAAGAAAAGTAGGTGCATATGCAATATTTCAGCATCTGCTGTTGGATTCCTTTGTTGCAGGAGCTGTAATTCCTTGTGATTTTTTTCTCACTTCCTCTGTGCTGTGATCAGGGACTGTGCAAGGAATTCCACCCCCTTAATTAATCCTAAGTAGCAGTCTTGTTAATGGGCACATTCTTGAAATGTGATGGTTGAATGACCGAACGCTTTACTGCTAATAAAGAGAGGTTTCTCACAGTCCAAAACTAAGGTGTGGTGAAAGAACAGTGGGTTTAACTTGTAGCGTTCTTTTCCCTCTTTGGTCTTGTCCTTATGGACAGGCACATTATTTATTCTTGTATACAAATGCTTTTTTTTCCCTGGAGTGCTGCCCCTCCTGTGGGATGAAAATTGCCCTTTAGAACACTGAGATGCCAGCATTCCCACATGTTCCACATCCCAGTGAGATGGATCGTGCTGGGTGGGTGCAGGTGGAAGCAGTATTCCAGGCTGTAACTGAGCTGAGAATCTGTCCTGCCCTCCTCGCACTGACACCTCGGTGCCTGAGGAAGCACCCAGGGCAGAGCACGCTGGTTCTGCTGCACCAGATTCCTTGTGCAGAGGTTGTTCTGCCTGAAGCTGTTTGCCATGACTGCCTGTCAAACAGGGTTTGCTCATTTGTTTGGTGAAAATCAGCCCAGAATTGTCATGGCCCAGACCTCCACTGGTGTGATGGGTTGAATGAAACTGGTGCCCAGTGTACTCTGATGCCATCAGACTATAAGAGCACAGAGACTCTTTCTATTTCTGGAGTGATGGGAGGTTCCCAAGAGTTGTCAGTAGTAGAGGCCGAAATGAGTTTGACTGGAGGCCAGTGGGAAAAGCATCCCATTGTGACAGGGCCAGAAGCCCCTTGTGTTCTTATCTCAGAAGAGGATACTTCAAGGTACCGATGGGCTTTTGGTGTAGCCACGGTGACTGAAGAGAAATTCAAGCAATTATCTGTCGATGGGCCCATGATGCTTCGGGCCATCAGGGCAGAGATGCTACCTATAGATGGGTGCGAGACCGAGGGGTGGATTTAACCATGGACATTATTTCTCAGGTTATCCATGACTGTGAAACCTGTGCTGCTGTTAAACAGGTAAAAAGATTGAAGCCTCTGTGGTATGGATGTTGGGTAAGGCTGTGTGGGTTACTCCTGCCTCAGGCCAAGACAAACCCATTCGTGGGATTGTCTT